>DWQW01004352.1:0-20048 GCA_018249695.1 Heliconius erato demophoon | reverse complement strand
GCTGGCAACCATGGTTTTTTCAATTCCTTATGCGATTTTCTTTCAAATGATGTGCGATTCACATAAAAAACATATGAGTGCAATTTTCTCCAAAAACGAGTTACGAAAAACATTAATTAAAGGTGATTGCGGCATGATTTTTTTGGGCAACCCTAGTGTAATCTATTCTACTATCATGTATCATTCTTAAATATAAGTTTCATTAGAAAATCTGATCCCTACAGTTTTAAACGATGGGATCTTAGGCCATAAGCTGTTTGTTGTTTTTGGTCGCATATCTTCTTAAGTTCAAGGTGGCCGTTTTAAAGGTTAAATAGTTGTATCTTATATTTGTTACAGGAATATTAGATTTAAAATAACTATAACAATGTAGAAATATTCTTTATTTTTTAGCTTAACGCTATACATTCTGCAAATAGCAGGGTAGGCAGAGAGAACCTAGTGTTAAGATGCTCCGTTACTCACGCAGCGCCCAATTTTCGAGACTTATTCGAGAGTGGAGGAACTCAACGCCACCCTATGTCTTGCTACCAGGAGCTTGATATTACATTATTATATTTAATTGTTTCTAAATGAGATTATTTGGGCCGTCGTGGTGGTGGTTCGACCATTACGCGGCCTTAAGTTCGGCCATTGAACACGTAATTCCTCCAGAAATCGGCGGAAAGTGAGGAACGGGAGTGTTTCAACACTAGGTTCCCAAGTTCCCTCTGCCTACCCTGCTATTTGCGAGTATTGCTAATTGCAGTCAGAAATATATATCGGTATAAGATTAATGTACGTTTTTGTTTATTTACATTTAAAGATAGTGGGACACACCTTGAGTGTGATGGAATTTGCGTGATAAGGGGTGATAACTCCGTTGCATCATGTGTAAATGATATGCCGCTTAAGTTTTACTTTATATTCACATTGTATGTAAAAACTTATTACGTGTACGTGTTTTATTAGTATAAACTTAAAAAAATATTATAAAAATAATTGAAGTTTAAATTTCTGGATATAGTAATTAATTTCTTACAAAGAAATCATAGTGAAATAATCAGTAGCCATTCGATGAACAATTGATAAGATGATCTTCTTTTTAACAAATTATTTTTTTCTGATATGGTAATGGTACGTTTTTGAATTTTACCTGAAGTCCTTTAGACTCTAAAGGATGCACAGACCGCGGCCCGCCGGTCGAATACTGGTGGCCCGCAAAAACAGCAAAAATAATACTCTCGTACATTCGAAAAGTATTGAATTCTATTCCAGAATAAAACAAAAAAAAATATGTTCGAAACTTCTGGCGGCCGGCCCATCATCACTTCATGATTTGCCCGAGTGGCCCCTAGTCTTAATAAGTCTGTGCAACCATGCTTTTAGAGTAATTAAATAGGATAAATCTATATTTATCTACTCTTTTTCTAATATTTTCCTTTTTTCTAATAATTTAAAGCTGAATAATTTGTTTAGTTAAACACACTGATCTCAGAAACTGCTATTGGTTCGAATAAAAAAAATATGTATATTGAATAGTCCGTATCGTGGAAGGTTTATAGGCTTCTTATATATTACATCACGTTAAACAATTAGCCGTTTCAATGCTGTACCTGTTGTCAGTGTTACATAGGGTAGGTAGGATATTTCTTGTGTCGCTCTTAGCTATTTCTTTAGATATATATTACTGTTATGATATTTTGTAAACATACACTAATCTATTGATGAAATCTTTACTTAGATAACATCTTACCTTATCTTTAAAAGATAATGCTTGCTACTTGAGATTAAACATTGTTACCCAAAATCTGATTATTCTTAATTTTTTGTAACTAGAAAATTATTTCTAAAAATATATATATTTTACTTTAAGCCATAATAGTATACTGGGCGTTTCCAACTATGCATTGACATTTATAGTTCGACTTCTATTCGAGGATTGTTTATATTTAAAAAAATCTTTATAAGTATAAAATTAATATAGCGGAGAAAGAAATCAGTAAGTTAAGTAAGTTTTCTTTTCGTTGTGTTTCAACAAAACTTTTTTTTATATTCTTTTCGATGACAGAAATGTATTGACATTAAAAGTCTGTTTCTATTCTATCTTTTATATCTGTTCTAGGAGTATTTGTTTGTTTATAACTTTAATCTCTTGAGGGGATATTCCAAATAGATTTGAGTTGAACTTTTTTAAAACACTTGACTTTTTACAATTTCCAGATGTTGTAAACTGTTGTTGTTTCCGTTATGTATGTTTTAAGTCTGTTCTGAGAGTTAAAACAATAATTGTAATTTAAAAAAAAATACGAAATAATTATTTTCAACCGCCGCCATGGCGCAGAGCAGCATATCTATTAACTCGATGATTGTGTTGTCGATTAATACTTGGGGCAAAGCATTGTCCATATTAAATATATTTTTATCTAGATAAGGAGTGTCTTAACACTTGGTTCCTTCTGCGTACCCGCTATGTGGAAAATGTGTAAAGATATTTTAAATTACATGTAATGTTTTGTCTTAAAATAAAGATCATATTCTTTACAACAAAATGTTGATAAAAGTTAGAGATACAGAAAAATATAGTTTTAAATGGCGCTGCCAGTTTCAAGTAAATAATAATACCCTTTGGCCTTCAAGTATTCTTAATGTAGACTCTAATTTTGTGCCTTCGCTAGTGTTCGTCTACATCTGCTCGTAAAACTAATGACGGCCCTTGCTTGTGTTGTATGTTTGTATGTGTGTGTGCTGGTGCAAGTTTTTAGCGGTAAGCGATTTACAATGCGTCCGACAAGTTGTGGCCGCCGATTTTTAAAGTGTTGTTCCATACTCAGGAAACAAAAACTATTTTTTTAGAAAGCATATTTAATAGTTAGTTATTCGATATTGCCTTCTTGGCCAGTTTGCAAGCGCGGCATTAAATCCTAATACGTACATTTTTTATATATTTTCCAAAATAGTACATGGGTTTATACCATTTTAAATATTAGGTAAAAAATCTTTGGAATGACTAATAGTGAAAATTTATTGCTGCCACTTTGAGTATTTTTGGTGGAACTTTATTCTTAAAGCTATTTATCGAGTGTACCAGGAGTGTTACAGAAATATGTATGTAACATGTATGTATATATTTGTATACTACAAATTGAATCCTTTTACTCACATGTGCACAATTTCTTTTAATTATCGTTTTTTTCCATTTAAATGTTATTTAATTGGTTTTTATTATAATACTAACTGTTCAAAGGCAGATTCGATCACTCATATCTATTGTTATATTATAGCCAAATTATGCAAAATATTTAAATAAATTATAGCTATACCTCATAATTTATATTACTGTATGTAAACTTTCATCTACATCTGCTTAGTACTTTTGCATGAAAGTGGAACAAACATTTATCCTCACAAACTTCCATATTTACAATATTAATAAAATTGTCTTTATTTAATATTACATGTTTGATAACATTTAAAATTATTAATACAGACAATGTAAAGGTAGATTTATTCAATGAAAACTTTAATTATAACCTTTATCATAACATTTCATTTATCTTTACGAGTACTTCTAAAATATATTTGAGGCCAGTCGTGGCGCAGCGGCACGAAGTGTGACTGTAAAACCGACTGGTTGTGAGTTCGATCCCCACTCGAGGAAATGAAATATTTACTTAAATTTATATTTCCATTTCTTCGCTCTGGTGTCGAGGCTAAGCGCGACGTTGAGTTCTGCCACTCAACACGCAACACCTCCAGAATTCGGCAGAAAGTGGGGAACGGAGTGTCTTAATACTGGGTTCCCTCTGTCTACCCTGCTCTGTGCGGGATAGAGCGTGAAGCTGATAAAATATATTTCTAAAATATATATTTTCATACTTTCGAAACTCACTTAGAACTTGAGTTATAATAACTTATGTAATCAAATTCTTTTTTTTATGTAAAAAATAGCAGATATCGATAAAAAAGTCTTCAAAGTCTTTTTTATTTCACCTTGTACCACTACCATCGACCATTAGTGTGCACTCTTGGGGTCGTTAACCCGTCTCTATTGGAATAATGTATAGAGCTATAAACGAGTAGATAGAAGAGATTTTTCCTTATGTTTTATAATGAATATTAAGTGCAAAGTGATTTTAATATTAATTTGCTTTTTTTAGCTTATCTATTGAGATAGCTATGTTAGAAAAATATAAAAAATATAAATATTAAATTATTTATAAAAAATTTAAGGTAGCGGGACTTGAACTCACGCCACTTTATTGGAAACCGTCCAATTGCTTTAGAAAATTAAACCATGTTTTTTAATTGCACAATTTCCAAAATCATTTAAAAAATTATTTTCCAAGTGACGAGACTTCGAGTCCTCCCAACGTCAATTAAAAAAAAGATTATATAGAAACGTATTTAACTAAAAAATTTACTAAATATTATATATCTGTAAAATGAAACTACAACATTCTCTATTAATTTAAATAGCCTCAAACAAAAAATAGCTTTAAAGCTTTGAAGCTCCCTAATAACTTTAATACCCTACCTACCTTGTTATACTATAATAGCGTAGATAGTAAAAAATTGTTATACATTTTTAAGGGCTATTCAATGTCTATAATTATAATAGTCTATGGAGATTGATTTTAAAGGTACGTCATGTTTTTGTTGGCTGGTTTAATTAAAAGAGGGCTTTTTTCATATCATTTTATGTATTTTTTAAATATTTTTGTAAACTCGCTACGTTATGTAGGTACATTATCCTACTCGTAATGTATTCAGAAGAGCTTTGAATATTTTTTATTGAATGAGAAGATTTGAAATGGATTTTTTTTGTTATTCCACACTGAGAAAGAAAAATATTTGAATATAGAGATTCACGCTATATCCCGCATACGGCCAGGTAGGTTAAGGGAACTTAGTGTAAAGGCACTCTGCTAGCCACTTTTTGCTCAACTTTCGAGACATTGCATGTTTCAAATACTATGCACACCCGATGTAATCAATGGTCATATCAATTAAAATGTTAAATTACAGTTATAAATATTTATTTATATTAATTAATCATGTAGATAATTCGAAAGGTATTTCAAACATATTTTTATTTTGCTTTGAAACTATATTTATTACATATATATATATTTTGTATTTTTATAATAATCTGTATAATTGTATTGAATTTTGAACCTATAAATACACCACAGTGTTATTATAAACCATTTTCTGTTAAATTTACGTTTTTTGACTCATTTAATACTTTATAAATATATGTATACACATTATTAAGCCATATACATTTTGTTAGTAAATCTATGCGTAACATTTGAATAGAAGTGAATATACACTTGTTGACTCAAAAGCATATTGAAATTCAAATTAGTAGTCTGAGTAGTACGATAATGTAGGGAAAAAAAATTGTCGTTTTGTTTCATCACCTGTCTTCATCTACTACTGAACATAAGTCTCTAATGGCAGGCCTTTAAGTAATTTTATACATATAATATTAGACTTTAGAGATAATAAATATTTCACATATTATTAGGTATTTATATTAAAGGAAGTAAAAGTTACTTTTTAATGTGAAGCGAAAGTTATTAATTATATTTGTAGATTAAATTATGAAGCTCTGTGAACCTACATATATATGTATAGTACAAACGAAGCAGATACAGACGTAAGAATTTGTAACATTCTAATTTGTGAGACTCTTAAAATTAACTTTTTTTTTTAAATCAATGAATAGTTAAAACACCTTTATAAAAATAAAGGATGTGCTGTGATTTTTACTGAAAAACGTGTTAAATGTATAGGAAGAATGTACGACAAAGCGCTTTGTTGAATTCCGCCACTCAACAAACAATATCAAGGAATTCAGGTGATAAACGGAGAACGGAGTGTCTTAAAACCAACTCAAGTCTCAGCCTACCCAATCTAAGAGCGGTAGTTGTACTGAATAATCTATAAAAAAAATATAAAAGCAAGTTACATTGCAGGCTAAAATCATTATATTACAAATGTAGTTTAACAAAATTCAAAGATAAATATTTATACTAGTATTTCTGATCACTTTTACTTATATCTAATAAAATATACACTTTCGAAATATATTCAACTTTTTATTAACTTTGAAAGTGGCGTTTCAAGTTCATTCGACTGATGAATATTAACTATGCGCCGCCCACGACTTCGTTTACTTTCATACTTCTGATATTTCTTATTGCGTTCCACATTTTGATACAGATATATTGTGGAAAAATAAGTTCTTAGCTTACACTTTATGTTGTGTTATATCTTGTATATGTTGGAGGTATATCTATGAATTATAGTACTATAGAAAACGTATAATAATTTGAACGTCCGATACGTTACAATGTGAGACCGCGCATCTCAAACATCCTCCAAGTGTGGAATAACACTTCCAAACTGTAAAAATATCTATGAAGTATACTTTGATAATTAATTAATTCGAGGCCAGGTTGTGGGTTCGATGTCCACTCGAGGGACAAGAAAAAAAATATTTCATCCTTCAGATAAGGCTAAACGCGAGCAATAACAAACAGTGTCGCTTGAATTGGGGCGGAAGGTGAAGAAGGCAGTGTCTTGACATTAAATTTTCTCTCTCATAAAACCAACCGCTTTGCATTAAGTGCAGTATGGGAGCATCTCATAAAGATATAATTATCGGGTGTAAGGTTAATCTATTCGTTTTTTATTTACCATATTTTTTTTTTACAAATAATGTATGTTACATTACTAGTTTTTTTAACTTCACATTAGTAGGCAGAGGGAACCTGGGAACCATTGTTAAGACACTCCGTTCTCATTAAGATATTACATTCATTTGAGGCTGATATTTATTTTGTTTTTTTTTATTTCAGATAAATCATGAGCCAGATAGTGACGCGCAAGGGACCAGTGAAAGAGGATAAAGAGAAGGTAATATTTTATTTAATTAATATTAATTACTGGCTAAATGTACATTTTAATATTATAAAGAGTAAATTGTTTTTTTTTTATTTAAGCGACAAACGGACAGTCCTGTTAAAGAAATGAAGAAAAAAATTGCCGCCAATGCTGAAAAAGAAAAGCAGGCCGCAGAAAAAAATGTTGAAAAATCAGTGCAAAATGACAAAAAACAGGAGAAACCCAAAGAAAAAGAGCAAGTAGAAAAGGTAGTTGAAAAATCTCCTGACAAAAAAGATAAACTGGAAAAAAATACAGAAAAAAATGTGGAAAAGAAAGATAAAGTGGAAAAAAGTGACAAAAAAGATACTTCAGATAAAAAAGATAGTAAAGACGATAAACCAGTAGAGAAAAAGGAGAAAGAGAAGCCTGCAGAAAAGAAGGAAGCACAGCCAGAGAAAAGTGGGGAGCACAGTAAAGAGAAGATTACAAAGGTTAGTAGTTTATAAGTATTATAAGGTCGGGGCAAAAGTATTTTCATATTATTCATACAAAGAAAAATATTTTTTTAAGTATATTTTTTTATAATGATGATTACTTGTTGCCATCATATAGGTAGTGTCATAATCCCATTTCTGTAAAAATTTTGAGATATTTGATTAATAAAATCTGACAACTAGTGCTCACATTGTTCTTTTGATGTTAGCTTTATGCTTCCTAAAGAGGTCTCTGGTGTTGTCATGACGGAACACCACGCCCTTCCTATTCACCAGCTTCGGCCGGTTTTTCTCAATAGCTTTTTCATCAGTTGCTGACAGTAGAGGTCAGAATCTATAGTTTTACCCGGACTATTAATTTCCAATCCCACCATACATATACTTCACACATCACTTTATTTCGAGTCAGGCCGGGCTTTGCCACGGTCTATCGGGCTTGTCCATACTTCGACCATAATCTTTTTCGCACATTCTTATCGTAAGTCACCTATTTCTCATTACCCGTAATTAACTGTTTAAGAAATGGTTCGGAATTTCTACGTTTCAACAAAGAATCGCAAATGGAAATACATTGCATTAGGTTTCTCTCAGTGGATACCACATGGGTACCCAAATGTCAACTTTTTTCTTGTACCCAGACTTTCGTAAATACGTTACGTACAACTGTTTTATAATCAACGTCCAGTTCTTCTGCAATGTCGTAGCTACTAATATGTCAATCTTGCTCTATTTTCTCAAAGATGGCACTGATTTTATCTGTGACAGGGCGTCCAGAGCGAACCTCGTCTTTCACACTGAAACTTTCCAGACTTAAAACGCTTGGACCACATTTGTGCTACTTTTATTGATACCGCATTAGGTCTCGTTTTTTTATTTATTTATTGCATCTTCAGAATGTCAAGTTTAATGGTATTAAAACTGCTAAGTTCAAATTTTTATACGTTTTCTAAATAAGTATTTTTCTTTCCTAAGTGTGGAATAACACTTTAAAAATATTAAAACCAGCTAGTTACATTCAGTACAACCAAAGAGTTTTGATTACTAATAATACATTCAAAACTCGTAAATACTTTTGCCCCGACCTATTACGTCGTTTGAAATATGTTTTTTTCTTTATAAATATTTTTATATGTTATATATGGTCACAGGCTATTTAATTTTTTATTTAAACTTACAGCATATATTATTTATTTCTTATGTTCTTGTATATTTAGGCACATATCTTTCTCCACTGGCTGATCTAAATACAGAAACATTGTGTTAAACAATAAAGTAATTACCCAAGCATGTATCAATATATAAACAAAGGCCTCTGTTTATGTTTACAATACCTGATACTCATTATCTGAGTTTGTAATATTAAAAATTGGCGTTTACTTAATAACTCAATCATTTATTATCAAATATATATTTATTTATAATTATTTTTATATTATGTTATATTTAACTATAATAAGAAAGAAATCTTCAACTTTCAGGCGGACACACCAGACGACAAGCAAAACTCCAAAAAACAGACAGCAGACCAACCGAAAGCGAAGGAAAACGGCGCTAAATTCAACGGCGAACAAAATGGCGGCGACAATGCGGTGAGTTCGGACGAAGACCTCCGCGACTCTGACGTTGACGTGGAGCGGGACGAGATGTTCCCGGAGCTCGCTTACGAGGACTCGGACGGGGAGTTCGAACCCCCTACCCCCGAGGGGTTGCCCAGCCGCAGCTACACTAGGCGGTCGCAGGTGTGTATGCGTCACGTCGTTATTGTGACGTCCATTGTAGCGTCACGTCATGATGTCTTCGGAGAAAAGTCACATCATAATTTTGTCTTGGAGTGACGGTCATATGACGGTCATCATGGTCTTATCATGTCATAACGTCGAGGAGCCGTCGTGATTGCTGGCTGCTTAGTGGTAAAGGTGGTATTTTTGTTGTTTTTTTTGGATTCGTATTTAGTTGGTTGGGTAAGGTTATAAGGAAGGTTGTTTATTTCACTACGTTAATAGATGTTTGTGGATTTTTAAAGAAAATATAAATAAAATTATTTATATTTAATTTATAAGCAATGTCTCAAGAAAGGGCGGAAGGATGAAAACTGGAGTGTCTTAACACTAGGTTCTCTTCTGATGTGCTAAATACGATAAATGTGTGATATATTATAATCCTTCCTTACCACTCCCTATAAAATATAGTCTGTACCCATTTTGTATGTATGATTGTCTCAAAAAATGGTTTGGAACCAACACTTGGTAGAATGGAATCTAAAACTAACTAACAGTAAGTGTTTTAAGTCTTCATTTTTGTCAAAACACATGGTTTTTGGTGATTGGTTGCAATTTATGTGTGAGTATTAAATTTCGATTTGTAATTTTACTATTGTTATTAATAAGAGAAATCGATATCAAATTATTTATTAATATTTATATTTTCAAGAGTATATATAATTAATAAAAAAATATTTAAAACATTTCTACCAATTATCGATTCAGATGTTTCTCAAATTCATTGAAATTTCTTGTTTTAAAGTCGATTTCTTATTATTAAAATATTTCGAGGAAATTTATTAGTTTTTAAGATATTACTAACATTTTGTGATTTTGCTTAACAATGTCTTTGTAAAAGCAGAGAGGGTCTAACTTAGTTATATAAACAATATTAATATATTTTAATTTTTTATTTGGTTATAGGAATATATCGATCGCTTAATTCTCATACCAGCATTTCACGAAGAAGACTTACTTCTTCGTGAAATTTACAAGAAACGCCGAAAACGATATTATTTTCTGTAGAACACTTAATAAAAATAAAAAAATATCATTTTCTCGAATATGCAGTTAAATATGTAACGTATTTTTTATTAATTGGTCTGCGAAAATAAAATGTGTTCGGCGTCTCTTGTAAACTTCACGCAGATGGTGTTATGTGGTTTGTAAATTAAGATATCGATGTTAAAAATTTACAGTCTGTATTTACATGCAACTTATTGATTTTATATCAACCTGATAATAACATGTTCAGGAATATTTAGGTTTTTGCAAGGAAAATGGAACGAATTCTGAGTTAGACCACTTTTAACTAACATACAGTTACATAACTTCTAAAATCACTAAAAGTTGGAATCAGTACCTTCTTTTTATTTTCTATGAAAAGAAAAAGATATGTCAAAAACTTCCATGATGATAGAAGTTAGTAAATTGAAATGTTGTATTCGGACAAAAGAGGATAATCGGTTCTCAATTAAATTTACAATATAAAACAATTTACAAATGGGAAAAAAATTATATATATTTTTAAAACTTTTATTTTAATATTTTTAAATTCGATTAACGTTTATATTATGGCATTAATAAACGATGTAACATTGTTCTTTTATAGAAAGTAGGCACATGAAATACGAAAAACCAGACATTTTCCCCAAAGAAATATTTTAAATATATAATTTTTACATGATATTTAAATGAAAAAAAAAAACACCGTATTATCCCCTTTTGTCACTAAAAAATCGTTAAAAACTAGGTGAAAGCGACCCGCACGCCAGAAACACCACGCCCACCGAGCAAACATACAGATAAGGATTACGTACCAGATGACGTGAGTAGCGGGTTCGAATACCCTAGTGTTTTTTTTTGTTGCATTTTTTTGGATTTTAGGTTTTTGTTGTTTTGTGCCTTCGTTACTAAAACACTAACGTATTAACATTTTTAATATATTTTTTTTATGTAGCATCCTAAATTATATTTTTATAGTAATCTATAAGTAAAAAAGTTTATAAAAATTTAAACAGATCCTCTCTTCAATAATAAATAGTAAAAAGCATTGAACAATGTTATAACAAATGTATGTTTAGTATTTACCTCTTTCTTGTAGTAGAAATTAATATAATTCTCCTACAAGTGGGGATATGGAAATAATTAATTCCTCGAGTCCCACTTTGGGGAATTAAATATAGGACCCACAACCATACTAAGTTAAGTCAGAGGCTATCCGAATACGGCATGGTAGCGAAATTTAAAATAAAATTACTCCTGAAAATCATTTAGTAATATTTAAATAAAATGGCTATAAAGCCATTATTTAAAAATATTATAAAATCTAAATACATTATTTTAGTATGTTTTTTTATTAGATGGTTTTATTTTTAATTGAATAATTTATTTATTACAATTTTTTATTATTATTTTCACAATTTGCATGCGTAAAGGCCTTTAAAACTTTTTTTAAAATGTGTAAGTAATAAAATTTGGCTTATATATAATGATATCTCTTTATATTTATTATTTTGCTTATTAAAAAAACTTTAACTCGTCATTACTTAAAATGTTGTTTTTATATTGATTATATTCTGTGTCTAAATAGGGCATTTCTAAAAATTACCTTAGAGTACTGCTATATGCTATAAATACTCAATTTTTGGAGTTATTCGAATGCACGTTTGAACAAAAAACCATTTGTTTCTCAAAAAAATCCTTTCAAAAAACGAGTAGTTTAGTTTAGTACAAATATGTACTCCTCAAGTTGAGAGACGATACACCAATCTGAAAATTATGTTTCCGATTCTTCAAGAACACATTATTAAAATTATAGACTTTTCTTTTGAATCACTGTCCATTAATGAAAACCACATTAAAATTTATTGCGTAGTAAATATATACATTGTATACGTATAATATATCTAAATTCTATTTATTATTATATAAATTTTTATATGTTAAATTGCTTAACACATTAAAAAAAATGTATTTAATTTCCTTTTTCTATAGAAAAAATTAAAAAAGTGTTACATTTTTTTACGTAATAATTGAAATTCTAGTCAAAACTACTCAAGTTGAAAGACGACACGCCGATGTCGGACAGAAAACTACGTTCCGCCGATTCACCAAAACCACAAGATAAAAAGATAGATAAAGTTCAGGAAAATAAAAAATCTGAATCCCCAAAGAAAGATACCTTGAAAGCAGTTCAAGAAGAACAGAAAGAAGATGGTGAGAAAGATAATGTAGAACAGAGGAGTGAAGTTGAAATTGAAGTTGTTGTTGAAGTTGAGAATGAAGGTGAGTAGATTTATAAATTCTAATACTTAATTGTTATGTAATCTATGATAAATAATTTTACAGTGCGGTGTTAATTATGACGCTTTTCGAAGTGTGTCATAAGTTCCTGTTTTACTGGCTAGCAAGAATAAAAAAAATATATATTGATACAATTTATTTAATATATAAAAAATGTGTGAGGTGCTTAATAAGTCGTAAGTTAGGCAACCCCGATATTAATTTAATCTTCTCAATGTTTTTTACTTATTTATTAATTAAATATTTTTTACTTATTTCCATTATCGTTTTATAGTTATAAAAGCTATAAAATCACAATGGAAATTCAACATGGTTGAATACTGATCGTTCGCTAGGGACGCCAGTGCAGATTAAGGTCTTCGAAGTTTTTTTTTCTTAATTACCAGTTTATACCTGCAGTTTTGTCCGTACGGTGAAATGAAAAAGTTGTGTATAACACATGACACTCTAAGACATGGATGCACAGACTGCGGCCCACCGGTCGAATACTGGTGGTAAAAGAATAAAAGAAGAAAAAATATTACCTATACTTCTGGCGGCCTGCCCGCCATCAGTTCATGATTTGCCCGAGTGGCCCCTAGTCTTAATAAGTCTGTGCAACCATGCTCTAAGAGAATAAATTAACTGACCACAGATCATTAACGTCATGTAATAATTGCTATAAATGGAGTATTTAGTTCGAAATTATTTTCTCAATTTGATCCAGTAGTACCTGAGGTTAGCGCCTTAAACCAAATTAACGTTTGCTTTATTATATTAATATAGATATTATTAGGACAGTTTGGAAATAAATATAGCTTTAAATATAGGAAATTAGGATCCACAACGACAGTTATGACTGTATCCCAGGTCGTAACTTCGAATCCTGTTGCGTTATTTTAAACGAATGTCAAAATTAAAAAAATAAATAATGGAAATAGCGAATAGTGATTTTACATAAATTTATGTATAAACTTAGTACCGCTATAGCCAAGAGCGGCACGACGATAAGTGTAGTGTGACGGTACTCCACAGACGAGGCGCGCCTCAAGCCCGACACCAACTACTCGCGCTCGCGCGTCAAGGTGTCCCCCTACCGCCGCAGCGCCATCGCGCGCGCCGAGCCCGACGTGTCCATGCTGGCTAACTATACTGGTGAGTTGCTGACGACACTGACAACACTGACACTGGTAACACTTACCACACTAATTATATTGACAATATTGAATATAAGAATTTTACTGACTACACCAATTTTACCGATGATATCGATAACCTATTATATATACGTTTACGGCCGTCTTGGCGCAGTGATACAGCGTGTGACTGTAAACACTACGGTTGTGAGCACGGGTCCCACTCGGAAGAATGAATTATTTTCATTTCCCTCGCTGTGGTAACAAGAGCGTGTAGTACAGAGTGTCTTAACACTAGGTTACCCTCTGTCTACTCTGCTCAATATGAGTACAGCGTAAACCTAAAAAAGTATAGAAAAAAGATTCAAATAAAAAAATATTTTTCTATTATTTCTTTTACAGGCAACAACACAACAATGGAAATGGACATAACCGAGTCGTCCTCCTTCATAACAGAGGAAACACCCGAAAGTCCATATTTGAGTGGTCTACGCAGCATCCGAGGCCGAAGATCATATAAGCCACTTAAAGAGATGAACTTGAGGAATATTAGTATTAACAGAAGCACACGATCTGCTGCTAGTGGTGAGGAGTTAACTTTTTTTTACTTGATTGTAGCAACTTTTGAGTGTTGTATTGGCTCTTTAAGTACATGTGTAGTGTTTGTAGGGGTATTGTACAGATTGATAATATTGTTTTTTTTTTTCGTTATATTAAATAAATAAAAAACAATCTTTTGTTTTTCATATTATTATCACTGCATTTAACTACTACACGAACGAACGAACTAAAAGAACTTAACATTTTAAACGAATCAAAATAATAATAATAATATATTAATTTTGGTTATATTCCAGTATCAGAGCAACCCAGCAGACCGACAGGCACAGTAGTGGGACGCAAACGCAAACCCGACTCAGAGGCAGACTTAGAGGTAGAGGAGGTGGTAGAGGTAGCCGTAGAGGCGGAGGAGAGGCGGGGAGGTAAGCGGGCTCGCCTCCTGGACCGCCTCGCAAGGCCGTTCCGCACCACCGTACCTCTTGTTGCTAGGAGGAATGCAGAGGTTAGTTGTATTACTGTCTTGTGTTCTGTTGTCCTAGTACTTAGGGATGATTGTTCAACGATATTGGGCTTCAGAATATTTTTTGCAAAGCCAGACTCAGAAGTAGTAAAAAAAGTTAGAAAAAAGAGCCCCCATAACCCTTAAACTAAACACTGTAGTATCAAAATATTGTGCAATTGTGTTGTGGACCCATATAACCCATATAGGTATAACATATAAAAAAATAAACAAAATTAGAGACCTGGACTTTATTTACCTGTCTGCTTCGCGTGCGTTTAGGATAAGAGATTTTTCAGCATCAAGTCGCTTGTTGCAAGACGAAACGCAAAGATTGATCCTTTCACTCCTGTTCTGTTTATATGTTCTGACAATCAAATTTTCTCGTGAAGTTATTATTTTTATACTATTTTCAGGAACATTCAGAAATGTTCCTGTGTGATTCCTTTGATCACTTAGATTGTTTTAAAGTCAGTTAAACATATGCTAATTATAGTTTCCGAATATCGAATATCCTTGTTAACATTAATTAAATGCGTGTTAAACAGGGGGTTGATGTTTTTTGAGTAATTAATATTGAACACTCTTTAATATGAGGGCGCTTAAATTTAATTACGACCGGTTCGCATGATTGTCTATCATATCTAAACTCTTTAACATGTAGTCTGGTTCTTCACTACCAATGAACTAAATTAATAATTATCTAAATATATATTTTTTCTAGATCGTGGGTATCAACACAGACCTGCCCTTATCAGTGCCGATCGCGAGCACTGAGCCCCTAGATCCGGAAACCATCAAACCCCCAACTCCTCACACACCCCAAACACTCCCAATACCCACCTCTTTAACATCGGGGCCTGAACGCGATTCCAAAAGGTGTATCGTTATGTAAGTATGAATGTTATTTTATGTTGTCTCTTTCTGTTGGCATAAATATGAAAAAAATAGACGAGGAGTTAAACGTTTTTATTGCCTTGTAAAGAAAGGGATAGCGTGAAATACAAATCACAGGTCTCTTTCTGTCATACATAAGAAAAAAAGAACGGGCAACGAGTGTAAAGTTACAAATGTATTACGCGTAGAATGTCGTTTCTTACTCTTTCTAACTTTGTATGTAATGAATAGTGCCGTCTCTTTTTTTGTCATAGCAAGACAGAGAATAATATTATACAATTGATACTTCTAATTTTATCTACATATGTAACATTTAGTGCCGTCTCTTTCTATTATTTTATGATCAGAAAAGAGATCGTTATATGAGTAAAGTGATACATTGTTGTCTTTTGTCAATTTCCTTTTAAAGTCGAAAGTGTTGGAATACATTGTTATGCATAGTGCTATTTCTTACTGTTATCATAAATAAAAAGCATAGACAAAGACTGCAATGTTACTAAAATATTGTCAGTATACAGTTGTCTTCTGTCTCTTCCTAATGCATTGTAAAGGTTGGGTAATCATAGTTTTTTTTTAGAAAATTTATAAAAACATGAACATAGTGAGGTGAGAGCACTTAATCTGTTTACAACAGGCCAGGGTTCAAATCAGCTGCGTTCAAATGTTTATACCTTTTTTAAAAAAGTATCAATTATATGATTCTTTCTATATACATTTGTAATGTATAGTGCTGTTTCTGTTGTCATAATTAACAAAACAAAAGGACAGATAACGAGTATAACGTTACGAAAATATTGTCAGTATACAATATATTGGTTTTTTTTGTCTCAATCTAACATTATTTGTAATTTATAGTGCTGACTTTTTCTGTCATTATGTAATTAGAAAAAAACCAAAAAGTAACAAATTTATTTGCATACAATGTTATTGTCTTTTTTTCCCTTAAATATATATTTATATAAAGCCGACTCTTTCTATTTTTGTTATATGAAAGAGATGGATATATAGTGAAAATAAGTGAAATAATAATGTTGATTATTTATGGAGAAATTAGTGGTCTGTTGATTTAAAAAACATTTTTTAGTGAAAGTGGTTATGTTAAATTGTAAAATATAAATCATATGTAAATATGAATATTTTTTTGCAGTATGTACCTATATTTACAAAAAAATTGGATGTGATTCGATCTCAATTATTTAAAATCGATATTGGTTGATCACATTTTTTTGTTTAATTTTAGTGTTGCATTAAAACTAGTGTTGCATTTAAGCGTTGACTATAATGTTTACATTATAGTCAACGCTTACATGTGTATTATGAAGAGTTATATATTTTTTACTATGAGTTTTTTGTATTAATTACAAAAGTAGATTGTCTTAATAGAAATCAGAGTGTCTTAACACTAGGTTCCCATGTTCTCTACTCTACTATGTGCAGGGTATAGTGTGAAGCTAAAAAATTAACATTGACATAACCACGCTTATTTTTATTAATTTAACGCTTTTTTATCTATGAAATGTACAGCATTATTTTTAAAAAGACCATAAATAACATTCTGTGCAAAAAAAATTGGTATTAATGAAAACTGTATTATGTATAACAAAAAGGATGGACTATTGTCTGTTATTTCATTTTATAGTATAAATTTAATTGTACTAATATATTGTAAATGTTACATTTGTTTATTTACTACATATAAGACGATGTCCAATCGAGAAGGCGACAGTTGTGAGTTTGATTCCCAATTGAGAGAATTATGTATTTTTATTAACTGCACCACACTAGCAGGCAAAGTTCAGCGTTTAGTTAAAAGCGGTTGTCACTTTAAATTAAATAGAGGAAAGTTCTTACAACGCAGAGTGTGATCACTTTGTGTTTATGGGCAAAGTAACAAGTGTATAGTGTTAGCACTCAAGAAATGAACTATTTTCATTTGGTAAAAAGTCGACCTATGTTTCAATTAGGCGACAAGTGAAGAACGGAGTGTTTTGACACTAACATCCTTCTGCATACTGCTATAAGCGGAATACAGCGTGAATAGAAAGAAAAAAATATACATTTCACTGCAAATGATAATACACAAATATTTTACAAAGAATAGAATAACGCATTTATATAAGTGATATTTTTGCTTACAAACTTTAATTTTTTGAAATCATTTTGAAAAGGATAACGTGTCTGACAATTGTACAAAAAAATAACGTGTTTTATATTGGACCCAATGTTGGTATCAAAATCTCAATTTCAAATCTAAGCCTTGAAGCCTATTGCTTTAACTTCGTTTACAAATTAGAAATATTTATATAAAATAATGTATAATTTACTAACTGAATTAGAGAGCGATTTTTTTATGAAAAAGGGCAATTGTTATTTTTGGCCTAGTTTTTCTTCAGAAAATGGATAAAAAGTTATCCAATATATAAAAATCTTCATCTTAATTTTTTTGTTACTCAACGCAAAAGTCTCAATGATTACTTGGTATAGAAAATAAGTTTTATGATCGATAAAAAGGAGAAGAAGAGTCGTGATAAACATACTAGCGGATTGCAGAATTAATATAGTATAAAATCTAGATATTCTGGAATATTCTAGAATATGCTTATATATCTTATTAAAATATAAGGTATAAGTATTTGGTAACATGCTGTTTACTATCAAAGTAGTTAATGGCATACCAACTACTGGTACATCAAACACTGGCATGCCTTTACTTTAATTTAATTGTATTTAGGCATTTTGATATATATTTCTGCCATTTGCAAGAATGTATATCGTGATTTAAGAGATTTTATTACAGTACCCACCGTGGTACAAGATTTTAACATGCGACCAGCTAAGTTTTATCAAGTGACTTGTAATATATACGGGGCGTGCTATTTATTGATACTTAAAGTAGAAAAAAATATAGTATTATTACACTCTTTTTTAGAATCTGGTTAAGATATTTACAAAATATATTTTTGTAAAGTAATCATAGCTTAGGGCTTATAATCTCAATATATAGCATGCCTTTGTTTTTTTTAAATATTTTTAAGGTTTTTAAAATTGAATCACTTGTATCTTGTAATATAGTCCAGGGGACGATAAGTAATTTGCAATGTTTTAGAGTAAGTATTAGTTAGTTTGTGATTCAGTTCTAAAACGTGCTAGGTTATAGTTCACTTTATTAATATAATAAAAATAGAAATCTATTGCGTTTTTTTTATTTAAATATAACTAAGAACTCCCTAGTAAGAAGGGGGTGAATTTATTTTTTTAAAATAGTGCAACTGAATTTTTCTTGTTTTATTTTTCATTCAAAATGAGTGTAGTAATTGAGAAAATTAAAATAATTTCACAGAAAAAAATCATAGAATGCAGTTTTTTTTTGTATATCTAATATTTTTTTGGCTTAAAAATCATGACAATAGACACAAACCACCGATTGATGCCATATTCTGTATTTTTACAATAAAGACTTTTGTTTTCATATATTACTTTCAATTTATTCATATACGTCATTTAATATAAAGCCAAGCAAATTCAAATTCAATCAATACAGCGTATTTATTATTTTTCATTTATTTCAAATACTGGCTCAAATATTTTAGAAATAAAGAAGACATCAGTTATATTCTATAAGTGCTTTATGATTATTAAATTCACAGATATTTTAAATAGAATTAATTTAGAATTAAAGTTTGTTTTAGATATAATGTGTGTTTTAACGTTTCTGTTAAATATTAATTTGTCGTCCATAAATGAAATTTAAATGACTTTTTTAAATTTAAAAATAATTTTTGTACGTATAATTGTAATAAGTGTAATGAAAATTATAATAGAATTGATAATTTTTGTTAATAAATCATGAAATCGACTGCGTTTATTTTATTTGGTTTGCCCTTGGATTATTAAATATTATATAAATAATACTAACATTTACTTGCGGCTTTGCCCTCTGGATCGAATGGATACCATTGATGATGTGATGTGATTAAAAGTAATTATGACATATCCTAAGTGCCCCAAGTCAGTGCGGCTGCAGGCACACAGGCAGGGGATACAATTGCGATACTGCGATGCAATATTGCTTTTCTTGTTAAATGGACTGTCCATAAAAAAATATTATTCAATTCGAAACAGAAGTTCCTCAGTTTTATCCTACAAAATCTTCGACTTATAGATTTTACTTACAATTTAAGAGTGAAATAAGATAAAACCATCGTGGTAGATTTTGATTCATCTTGATGTAATGTACTTGAAAAATATATTTATATCTGTAAAATGTCCACGATTTGATAATTAAATTGTAATAATTGTACGAGGGGCGTTCAATGTATTCTCGGCATCGATATGATATACTAAGTATATTTGTAAAAAAAAAAAAATTGCTTCACGCTGTATCCCGCACACAGCAGGGTAGGCAGAGGGACGTAGTGTTAAGACACTTCGTTCCCCACTTTCTGCCGAATTCTGGAGGCATTGCGTGTTGAGTGGCAGAACTCAACGCCGCGCTTAACCTCGACACCAGAGCGAAGAAATGGAAATATAAATTTAAGTA
>DWQW01004351.1:0-20051 GCA_018249695.1 Heliconius erato demophoon | reverse complement strand
ATATATAATAATCATTATTATACACTTATATATAATAATTTTAGCTGTATTTAATTACTAGTATATATCTTTAAATTTCTTAAATTGTACTTTGTTTTTACTCGCAACTTTTTTCACTCATCCACTTTCACTGGTTGACTGGAAGAGATCTCTTATAGAGATAAGTCCACCTTTGTACACGATTTTTCTGTTATGTGTTTGTCTATTATGTATTTTAGTACAATAAAGAATATTATATATTATAGGGATAAGAAATAGCTTTTAACTGAAACTTGAAAAAAGGACAGATTTAGACTAGCTAGCATATTTCGCGTGGAAAATTATTTTTCCAATACAATCCAAGCCGCAGATTTAACAGGTTAAGATCTGAGGTTAAGAGAGTGGTTGGATCCAAGGAAAATAAACTTTGTTTTAAGGTACTCAGTAGTGTGAGGATGGAGGAGGACAGTGTAAGCGTGAGAATATGAAGATACCTCGCTGCCTGATAGTAAGCCATTAAAGTTAAATCCTTTATTCGGTAATGTGGTCGAATTGTTTAAGTCCAAATATAAACCGAATGGCCATATTCTGCAAAAGAATAAATTTATTGACGAACGCTTGTGGTAGATCTCAATAGCACGCATCGGCGTAATCAAGAAGAGGAAGAGGAAGAGTTTGGGCAAGGAATAAATATTTTAGTTTTAGTGGAAAGGAGATTTTACTTTTTGGTAAAAAGGAGATTTTTCCAACATATTACATTAGTCGTAAGATGATCTTACAGAGCCTTGCCATCGTGATTCCTGTATTAACGTCAATGCTGAATTTTTCAATAAATAGTGATACTTTTCTCGAATTTTGGAAAAGTATCTATCTTTAGTATTGAACGTCTGGTAAACCAACAACTTAGGAAATATCTAACAAAGAATAACCTATTCAATGCTTTATAGTCTGATTTTAGCCCTGGTCTGGTTATGGTCCTGGTACGACTACTGCATTAGTTAGCATGCAGATGACATTCGCCAAGATATAAAAAATCATCAAGTCACTGTGATGATTCTGTTTGATTTCCGTAACGCATTCAGGACTGTGGATTTTGACATTTTAGTGGAAATGAAGAACTCCAATACATTTTGATACGAAGTAAATCATCGTCTGGTACAAACATTTCAACATCTTTAGTTAGGGGACGGTAACGGGAACTCCCGACAAACAATATAATAGATGATAAACATCTCGAGAAAAAACTGATCTATTGTGTAATTTAAAAGTTGTGACACGCCATAGTACGATTTGAATATTGATTACATGGTTTAAATAAATTAAAATTGGAATAGAACAACAAAATTTACAACCAAAGTAACTTGAAATAATTGAAATATCAAGAAACTTTTATACTTTAATTTAAAAAAATGTGTTTTATCAATTGATGACATCACCACCATTCATAAATTATCTCTATATATAATAAGACAGTAAAAATATTTTGTCTGTACATTTAGTAATTTTGACTAAAATGGATAGATGGACACTTAAAAAGGATAATAGAAAGCAATAATATATTTTTTGAATTTCTTGTCTGTCTGTCTGTCGACATATTTTTGTCCGTTTTTTTCTCTGAAAGTACTGAACCGATTTACTTAAAAGTTCACCAATTGCTTTGTTTTAACTTAACTTAACTACTAAAGTTTGGTTCATCAAAATCGGTTCATTAAAAAAAAAGTTATCGTCATTTGAAAGGCAAAAACTCAAGGCATTAGTTTGCCTGCGAACAAACGTTCGCAATAACAATATAGCAATCACGCTGGTAAGATTTCTGGCTAAAGAATGACATTCGAAACGTCTTGATTATATGACTGTTGATAAAAATATTTAGTTTTGAAGCACTATTATACAATATTTTATACAATAAAGTAAACAAATTGAATTGTTAGTGGAGATTGCCTTCATAAATCATAACAGTTAAGTTTAAGTCGAAATTAATTCAACACAGAGACTGGCGTAGCTGGGGGGGTGCGAGCGGTGCAGTCGCACCGGGCATCAAAAGGAAAGGGGCATCAAAGTCTACGATCAATTCTTCTAATTTTTTTTCTAATTGTACAAGAAAAATTAAAACAAAGAATATAATCTTGCTATCATGTCAATCGAACATGAACTAGTCAATACTATTTATTTTGAAAATGTGATTAATGACGTTCCTAGTTTAAAAGCGCGTAATGTCTGTTTTTAATTTTTGCAATAATTTTTACCAAACTCTAATGTTATACAGTTACTTATATATTTACTAGCGGCCCGCTCGCGGCTTCGCCCGCTTAAACCACAGAATTATTTACTTAATATACTAAAATGATGTTCGTGTTTTAATGTATGTTTGCAACGCACTTAAGATAAGCAGCATAAGCACTAATGTAAAAATTATTAAAACTTTAGGTCGCATTATCGTACCTCCCTTAAGAATCTTCAATTAAATGTTTGAAATAAAAATACAACTTATCGATACTTACAATAAAATCCTAACTGATCGGTGTCTGTACATGGAAGATATATTAGAAAAATTGTTATTACGGACACTTAACAATGTACAACAATGTAGAACTTGGTCAGTTTGTCTGTTTGTCTGTGCGTTTGTTCACGATTTTCTCAGAAACGGCTTAACCCATTTAAGTGCACTTTTGCAATTTGGCTAACTACTTTTAAATATTTAGTGTTCGTTTTACTTTAATCGGTTCACACCAAGTTAAAACCAGATCCACTCTGTACCCCGTCTATAGCAGGGTAGGCAAAAGGAACTTAGTGTTAAGATACTGCGTATGATATGTGACTGATGTGCGAAATGAAAATATTATTAAATTACAATTCTATTGTCCAAGTGGGAAACTGTTTAGGGGAATTGAACCCATAATGTCACGTTACTGTCTAACATTCTTATAGTTAATAAATTATTTTTTACAAATTAAAATATTGTCTACGTTTTTCATCATAATGGCGCGAAAATATTCAAGATGTTCAAAATTACACTAATATCACATTTGTATTGACATTGTAGTGTTATCAACACTACAGTAATTAAAAATAGTTATACTACAGGAGGATACCTTCATATGCACTGTTTAAACCTGTTTTTATGATATAATGTAGAATAATATATTCTATAGATGAATCACACATTCTTTTTTTTTCTTTAAAATTACCTAAATATACTTTTTAAAGGTTACTCTGTACTAAGATGACCGGTCTATTCCCGCATTTACGTCCCTGATATATTGATATAAATGATAGAAATATAAATCATTGGAAAGAAAAGGAGAAACGCAATAATATTGCATTTTTTCATCTTTGATACTTGAAACGTATTAATACATTTACATACAATTCATTTGTGTTGAAAATAACATAAAGTTTAATTCCTTTTCAATTTATGATGTAAACTATAGGTACTATAAATTTAAATACTTATTTAGAAAACGTATAAAAATTTGAACGCAGCGGGACTCGAACCCGCGCCTCTTGGAAACCGACCAGGCACTCTGACCACTAAGCCATGCGTTCTCGCCAAGCTACGTCGATATTAATTTTTTTTTATATCTTTCATGTACAGAATCGACTTTTCAATCCTTTTACTTATACAGAGATTATATATTATATATAGAGATTATAGTTTTGAAGCAATAGAAATTTATATATCTACTTTATTGTGTTTTGAAATCTGAAATTACTTTGACCATTTTAAAGTCAAGTCAAATATCAACATTGGTCATATTTTTTAGATGGAAACAATCAAAAATTCTTATAGAAGTTATGAAAATGTCGTAAAAAAATCATATTAGAAGTCATTAGAGTTGTCAATCAATTCTGCTTATTAAATCAATAATCATGTATTTTAAGCGAGCGAAGCCGTGAGCGGGCCGCTAGTATATCTATAAATGAAAACGGCATCTCTTATTGATTAATAATATCACACGGAATATTTCGTAACATTAAAAATAAGTTTAAGTAAATCAGTGTAACTGTCGTCTTTATCAGTACCCTTTGTAGAGTTGTCGTATGAAGATTGAAGCAAAATGTTAATAATATATTTTATTGTATTAATATTTCTCAGTTCGTGTAATGCACATAGAATTTTAGTTGTGTTTGCTATACCAGGAAAGAGTCACGGGATCTTGGGAGAGGCATTAGTGCAACATTTGCTGGACGATGGGCACGAAGTATGTACCTAAAAAAACTAAAATTAAATTAAATTAATTTATGTAAGCATATGTGTTGGAATTGGGTAATTTTTCAATTTAATTATCTTTTTATGCATTGAAAGCTGTGTATTAAATTTCGTAAATATAAAATATCTACTGTGAGGTACATTTAGTTTTGAAAATGTATTTACGTAAACCAAAAATGGCTGAAATGTTGGCATTATTATTAACATCTTTATGGTTCCGTACCTCAAAGTTATCCTCATTATCTACACCAGATGAAGCTCTTTCTTTTAAACTACCTTTGATGTGCGGCTTCGCCCGCTTAAACTATATGATTATTAATAAATAGAATTGATTGACAACTATAATGACTTCTAATACAAATACTTCTAATGGCGAAATACAGGTATGGATAAACATCGTACATCGTAAAAAATCCTACGTCTAAACTGTTGAGTTATCTTGATTAATTTCTTTAGGTATGGGTTGACATATATAAAAATTCAAATATGTTATATACTAGCGACGTAGTATATTTTCTTTTAATCTAATCAAAATCCGTCGCGTGGCTTAGAAGAAGAAGACTTAGAAAAGCACAGACAAAGTCGGAGGGCGTTATACTATTACTAGCGGACCTGGACGCGGCTTCGCCCGCTTGAACTATACAAATATTTACTAAATATATTCATGAAATTATTTTAGTTTTCAAAAGGATTGGTTAGAAGATATACCTAAGCTTAAAATTTAAATAAACCGAAAAAATATTAAGCTAATTAAAATGAACAAAAATAATAAGTAAAAGTAACCAAAGAAAATATTAATAAAAAAAACTAAACATAACCAGCTATATTATTAATCTCTATATATAATAAGACAGTAAAAATATTTTGTCTGTACATTTAGTAATTTTGACTGAAATAGATAGAGGGACACTTAAAAAGAACAATAGAAAGCAAAATATATGTTTTTAATTTATTGTCTGTCTGTCTGTCTGTCGATATGTATGGTCACATTTTTTTCGGAAAATACAGAACCTATTTACTTGAAAGTTTAACCAATTGCTTTGTTTTAACTCAACTTAACAATTGAAGTTTGTTTCATCAAAATCGGTTCGTTAAAAAAAGTTATCATCATTTGAATTAACTAAAGGCATTATTAGTTTGCGAATGCATGCCTGCGAATGTTATATAGCATTCACGCTGGTAATAAGATTCCTGGCTAAAGAATGACATTCGAAACGTCTTGGTTAAATGACTGTTGATAAAAATATACATTTTTGAAGCACTATTACATAATATTTTATACAATAAAGTAAACAAAATTGAATTGTTATTGGAGATTACCTTCATAAATCCATAACAGTTAAGTTAAAGTCGTAATTAATTCAACACAGAGATAAAGAACGATTTGATCTTGACTGAAATATCAAGTAAATACAAAGATTTTTTATTTCGTTCGTTCGTTTGAAATAAATCTGTATAAAAATGCCGAAAAACATCCTTTCTACGTGTACTCTGTAATAACTACATATTTACCAATTGTACATTTAGCTAATAATATGTGTAACTAATTTAAAAACTGTACAGGAGTTAATATGCAAGCATTACAGTTATTTTACAAAGAATATTATGAATCCTTACCCAAATCAATAATTTTACATTTAAGGCTGTTTCTGAAGCACTACATTAAATTATTAAGTAACATCAGCACATTTAACAGAACTTTAAAAAACATAACATAGGTAAAAAGAACGTAATGTTACAAAAATAGATACGTATAATAAATAATGCGCTTTATGTATATTTTACAAATCAAATATCAACATTGGTAATATTTTTTAGTTCGAAATAATCACAAAATCTTATAGAAATTACGATAATGTCGTAAAAAACCATAATGGAAGACATTTTATTTGTCAATCAATTCTGCTTATTAAATCAATAATCATGTTCTTTAGCCGGGCGAAGCCGTGGGCGGGCCGCTAGTAGGTAATATCAGTGTATAATAAGTATTAAAAAGTATTAAAATTAAAAGTAACACGAATTCTATAATAATCTATAATCTATATTTATTATAATAACAGTAAAAAATAGATAATGTTATGCTAAAATATATGATAACGTCGAGTTTATTTTTTTTTACAGGATTACAATATGTAGATATATCACATTTACGCAGCGCATGACCGTTCATTTTAAAACTTTGATATCTTCTTAAATATACATTTCTATGATATGCTGTAAAAGCCACTTTTAATCAATATAAAGAGCACAATGTATCTAACGCATTTAAATCGGTTGTGGGTTCGATCCCCACTCGAGGAGATGAAATATTTACTTAAATTTATATCTCCATTTCTTCGTTCTGGTGTCGAGGCAAAGCGCGGCGTTGAGTTCTGTCACTCAACACGCAATGCCTCCAGAATTCGGCAGAAAGTGGGGAACGGTGGGTGTCTTAACACTACGTTCCCTCTGCCTACCCTGCCGTGTGCGGGATACAGCGTGAAGCTGATTTTGATTTGATTTATAATATATATGTACGGCTAACTTAAGAAATACACCTTAATGTTATATATCTTATAGCACATTACATTAAAACTCGTTTAAGACGATTTCACAGGGACTCAACCAAAAACTTAGGTATTGAATTGTAAATTTAAAAATTATGTACGTTATATAAAATGCGCGTTATATAAAAGTGTATTTATCACGTTATTTAAAATAATCACTTATATCAGTTTGCTAAAAGATTTTGAGGCATTAGCAATTACAAGATTTTCAACGTAATTTAACTTTTATAGTGCATCTTCGCTTTGATTCAAAGGCGTGTAACAAAATCGGACTTGACTCATTTTCTTTATCATTATCACTTTCCGCCTCTTCTTGTGTGTTATTCACATTCTCAATAAGATCTTATATTGGTTGTACGTACGATGCCACATTATCATCAATGGAAGAATATCCAGGAAAACCCTGCAGTATTACGGGTTCTTCTTCTTCCAACACGACATCAACAGCCGCAGTTCAGTCAGTCCGCTGGCCGCTGCCGCAGAGGTAATATATGTTGGCCATTAGGGCGTATTAAACGGGACGACGAATCGTATTAAGCGTTAAAGAATGTATGAAAACATGTCTCCAGTTTCAGGGACTGATGCAAAATGGCGTATTATGCGAGAAATCGTATTAAGCGTGATCTGTATATGTATATCATAACCCGGAGTAGCCGTGTCTGCATTTAAAAATAAGGAAAGGATAATTGCGAAACTATTTTCAACAATACCGGATTATTCTTTATCCGATTAATTATGTTAGATACATTGTACACTTTATACAGATTAAAATTGGTTTTTACAGCATATTACAGCAATGGATATTTTAGCAGATATCGAAGTTTTGAAATACGGTAGTTGAACGGTCATGCGCTGCGTAAATGTTTAAAAAATACGCTAAAATCATATATCGTAACCATTCGTAGAAACATATTGTTATCATTTAAGAAATCTAAATAAAATCGAGGTAGATAGAGGGAGATATGGCGTATATCGCATAGCGTTATCTATTTTTCTAATGTTTGATTACAGTATAGATTACATTTCGTTACTGGTAATTTTAATACATTTAAATATTTATTTTACTTCAATAATATTGATAATATAGCTGATTTTGTTTAGTTTTATTTATTATTATTTTTCTTTCTTCAAGAAGAAAAATTTAATACTGAAACTGATAAAACAATATCTTACATAACAGAGGGAGATCTTAAGAAACTGAAGCAATCCCTGGTAGAAATTATGAAGCAAAGTAATGTACAAGACAAATATAATACATGGGAGCAAGCATAAAATCATTAAATTTAAAAACAAAAATACTTCTAATAAATACTTTAATAAATATTCATTTTAATTAGTTAGGGTTGCAAATTACATTTTTTTTTTTTTTTGAAATTTTGTAAAATAATGTAAAGTTAAAAATATAATTTTCCTATTATAGGTATTAATTGTATGTAAACGATAATGTAATTAATACATTTAAAAAGGGTACGGACCAAGTGTCTGTAGTGTTAAGAAATAAATAAAAAAAAAAAAAAAATTACATAATATATGTACTAATATAATAAAGCCAAAGAGTTTGTTTGTTTGTTTAAGCTCTAAGGTCTCTGGTTCTACTAATTCTATTTACTTATTTTTGTATGAAAACTACGTTCTTCAGGAGTGCTATAAGCTATATAATATTATGGTGTAAGTCTTAGTTAGCCTTAAATAAAGTAATAACAATAACAACGAAAGCCATCGAATTGCTTTAAGCGCGTGCGTTGCAAATATAGTTAATTATATATCAGTACATTGTATAGCAAAATTGTTCTATTTCAGGGGTCTCTATAATTTGGAACCTAAGGGTCATAATATTTTTTTCGGTAGGTTGCAGGGGCCATAACAATTTAATTTTTTCTGCTCACCTGAGCAAACATAGGGTTTTATTGTATTTCAATTACTATAGTGACATTATGTACCTAGATATTGAGAATCAGGATATCTAGATTACTATCTAGATATCCTGATTTCTGTTATTCTATTCTTAGGAAAGAAAAATGTAGAAAACGTATAAAAATCTGAACGTAGCGACTACTAAGCTCGATAACAACGTATAGCTTAGGTCACATTGCCTGGTCGGTTTCCATTTTTCTAAATAAGTAGATAATTTTCTACTTTTCTCTTTTCAGGTTTCTATTTCTAGATTTCTATCTAGATATCCTGATTCTCAATCTTGAAATCTCGATGTTTTTTATCATCATACAAATTGAAAGCTAAAGATTCAGCCATCTCAGTAAAACAGTTATATAAAATAACTGTTATAGAAATTAGCAAATTTGTCGAACGTACGTACGTGACGTACGCGAGTACTTTAAAATGATACTGTTTTATTTATGAATCGATTGTAATAAAATAAACCCTATATGTTAGCGAAAGCTTGCCAAATTTCAATAGTGAAAACCGTATTTAAATCGGTTAAGCTGATTCTGAGATTACCGTGAACAAACACATAGGCAAACAGACAAAAATCTTAAAAAGTCATTGTTTTGAGTTCCATTACATTAATAAAGGTCCACATTTAAGTTAACATTTTTTTAAATATCTTCCAAGTACAGACACCGATCCGTTACGATTTTATTAGAAGTAAATATATTCGTATAGTTCAAGCGGCCAAAACCGTGCTGGTCCACTACTACATTATAAATAAAACAATTTCAATCCTATTTGATTTAATTTTAATTTTACATTATATCTGATTTATTTATTTTTAAAACAGATTTCCCTATATATGTAAAGTTTAGGATTTAACTGATATAAAATTATAAAAATTATAGAAAATACATAAATGACAATTGACAGCACCGCGAAATAAACGCAGGCGACACAGATAAATGTCAGCTATCGATCTGTCAAAACATAGTTTCGAAAATTCTTAATTGAGTTTGAGATTTTAAATAAACATTGTAACTTTTCTTCATGTTTATTATCTATCTATTTAACGTGCAACCTCCTTCGTTTGTTTTCTTTCGCCCAACACATTGGGAGGATTCACTCCTCAGTCCCACGTCCCACTCTCCGCCGCCGTAAGAGGCGGCAAGGCCAGTCATATCTCACGGCACGCCCGCGCCTCGGCGCGGCGGGGCCCAACGGTCGAAATCCCCCATGATTAGCGTACGCGGGGCATTCCCCCGCGATCGCCAACACTTCACGAGCGTCCATCAAAGCTCGTAATTTTTCTCTTCAGGGGCGAGCTACACTCGCCCCTCCCAGCCCGGTGACGCTGTCAAGACCATTCCAGGTCAACAGCATTAAGTCCATTCGAAAAAAAAAAATCGTTTGTTTTCAATACAAAGTGACATTGACGAAGAGATTAGTGCTAACTGGCACGTTCGAAACGCTATAATCAGAGAAGTGAAGAATATCTTATGAGACAATAATTATAATGAACGTTGAGGCCTGCTTATATAAAAACCAGAATTTAGAGGAGAATTCGAAAACTATTTGTCAAGTTATGTCTATTGTATTATGCCGTTGTAAAATAACTAAATTTAATCTTTCTGGTGATAAATATAGGGTTATTAGAAATTTGTGGCAAAATGGAGATATAACAGTTTTCAAAGCAGAAAAAGGTAACGCAACGTTGGTATGATACGTCGACGATTTTCGCTTAAATTTATCAAAAAAATCGTTTAAAAAAATATTAAAAAAACCAAATCTTTGATCACCAAATGCAAAAAAAATATTGCAAGACTTTTTATTTCATGTAATTAATCCGAGAAAAAGAGAAAAATGTATATGAACAAGATCTATATTTTATGTATATTTTATTTATAGAGATTTGTTTTATCATTACAGTGAAGGTGTTGCCTAAAATAAAAGTGTTTTTTTTATTGAAAAAAAAATCTTCTTAAATTAGCTTTGTGAAACAAGGAGTTTCATAAATAAAGTTATTTAAAATTACTTATTTAGAAAATATATAAAAGTTATAACATATGAAATCTCACCACATAATTTTTTTTATATATTTTCCAAATAAATATTTTTCTTTCCTGTGTGTGGGATAACACTTTAAAAATGTTTAAAAATATTTCAAATTTGTTTTCTTTACAGATCACTTACATTACACCAATTCTAATGAAATCTTTAAATCCACGTCTAAAACAAGTAGATATATCTGAAAATATGAAATATTTCGGCGGAGGTAAAGTTGCACAGAACCATAAAATATTTTATTACAAATAAAAAGTGATAATTTGTGAGTTAAAAAAATATATTTTCGTACTTTATCCTGCTGAAAGCAGGGTAGGCAGAGAGAACCTACTGTCAAGACACTGTTCTTCTCTTTATGCCGAACTTCTTGAGGAAATGTATGTTGAGTAGCGAAATTCTAATGCTTAGTCTTAGTATGTATATACCCTTGCCCCTAATTTATTTTAATTCATGGAGGTTGCTTTAAGTTCTACCACTCAAATGCAATATCTTAAAAATCAAAGAAACATTACAGAAAATTATTAAACATCATCAAAAGTAATTGAATTAAATTTACTGAATCAATTTAATTTTATGAGGCCGGTCGTGGCGCAGCGGCACGAGGTGACTGCAAAACCGACTGGTTGTGGGTTCGATCCCCACTCGAGGAGATGAAATATTTACTTAAATTTATATTTCCATTTCTTCGCTCTGGTGTCGAGGTTAAGCGCGGCGTTGAGTTCTGCCTCCAAAATTCGGCAGAAAGTGGGGAACGGAGTGTCTTAGCACTAGGTTCCCTCTGCCTACCCTGCTGTGTGCGGGATACAGCGTGAAGCTAAAAAAAAAAAAAAATAATTATATTATTTTTAATGGGATGTAAATATGCAGGTTTCATTTTTTTTGATTTACTCATGGCAAAATATATTTTTTTTTCGTGGTTTGGTAACAAGGCAATAAGTGGCGTTAAGTTCCAACACTCAATATACATGTTTCATAAATTCAGCATTGAGTGTAGAAAAATGTACATATTGATATATAAAACCTTACAGATTCCTTCGATGTAAACAAACTTATGAAAAATGAATTCAATATGCAAGACCACTTGGCTGTATTGGAAGTTTTTGATAACATTTGGTACAATACATTAAAAACTGATGCCGTACAAAACTTTATTCTTGATTTAAAAGAAGAATATGATTTGGTCGTTGTTGAATGGCTCTTTATTGAATATGGTGCAGGGTATGAATTTTTTTTTGCATTTGGAATACTATATTGATTTACAGTGGAAAAGTAACATTAAAACTTTGTGCTGTATCCCCCATATAGTAAAATATAAGAGAACTAGAGTACAACTGTACCCCTTTTTTTTATGAAAGTTATGAATAACTCAGTCCTCAGAGTGGGAGTCGAACCCACAACTGTTGTGTACGCGTTTGCAATTGGACCTTAAATATGTTCTATGTATCAATTTTATTTAGAACTTTATAACATGTATATATTAAATGTATTAATTGAAAACAAGTGTTACATGCAATTTGGTGATAAGTTAAGAATAAATAATATTGTGAATTTAAATAACATGCTGTGTTCTGTAAATATTACATACCTATTAAAACCATCAATCAACCAATGAGCCCATTGTAGCACAGTGGAACAGTGTCTAACTTTAGATGTGATGGTTGCGGTTATGGATTTGATTCCCAGTCGGGACAATAAATAATTTCCATTCTCCACGCTCTAAAAACACAAAGCGTAACGTTGAGTTCCGAAAATTTATTAAAATGTACAAAGTTGATTAACCATACAGGAGAAAACTATATATCTATAAAACAAATCCAAGTCAGAAGCCAGTCGTTGCACAGCGGCACAAAGTGTGACTGTAAAATCGACTGGTTGTGGGTTCGATCCCCACTCGAGAAGATGAAATATTTACTTAAATTTATATTTCCATTTCTTCGCTCTGGTGTCGAGGTAAAGCGCGGCGTTGAGTTATGCCACGCAACACGCAATGCCTCCAGAATTCGACAGAAAGTGGGGAACAGAGTGTCTTAACACTAGGTTTCCTCTGCCTTTCCTGCTGTGTGCGGGATACAGCGTGAAGCTGATTTTTATAAAACTAATATAAATCATCACTGTCTTTACATGGAAGATTTAAATTTAGTTTTCACTATTGTATTTTATGGAATGTCTTAACCCTTTGCACTCCAGCGGATATACTTTTACGTTTTAAATGTCGCAAATACGGTGACAACGGAGAGCAAACGGTTAATGTGTGTATCAAAATCGGGTCATAAATGACAAAGTTGAATACAGCATTTTGTTGAACAAAATAGGTACCAAATAATCTAACCGAGACTCGTTTACAGTCAGATCATATATTTTTTTCCAGTTTTTCAACCGTCTTTAACTGTCCACTAATCTGGTTCTCTCCCATGGTGCTAAATACGTTTGTAACATCTCTTGTTGATGAAAATTTGAATCCATCTTATACTGGACATTTTCTGTCTAAGGAATACTCTTTCTCTTTCTTTGATAGAGTTTCTTATTTGTACTCTTTGATAAGAACACAATTGTATAATTGGTAAGTTTTAGTATTGCTTATTTTTAATTTAAATTTTGTTTTTTTTTAACATTACACTGTATCTCGCATATAGCAGGGAAGGCAGAGGGAACCTAGTGTTTAGACAGTCCGTTCTCTACGCTCTCATTGCGATCTGAGATTTTGAAACTTTGTGTCATTGCGCTATGACCATATCGTCTATACATATATTAATACGTTCTGTATATTTATGGCACAGATAACTGTGCTAAACTATAAAGTTTATATAGAGAAAGAGTACAAAATACTAATATTTTGGTATAATAATGCACAAAAATACATTAAATTAATAAAATATACACAGAATATACTATAATAAAATTACGTTTGTCATTATATACCAACTCCGGTATAAAGTGTCACAGCTATTACGACGCAGTAGGGCAGTACCTAACTATAAACGCGATTGTAGTGGGTTTGAACCACTCGGGTAGTAATTATATTTTTATTACTGCGGTCTGGCAGACAAAACGCGATGTTAAATTCTGTTTAACGATCTTTATTCTCATTTCTAGAATGTCATTTAGTATAAGTTCCGCTACTTACACGCAATTTATCGAAAATTGAGCGTTGCAAGAGCCTGAAAGTAAATATAAAAAAGCTAATATCTTTAAAATTTTCTTCCAGGTTAAACACCGAAAAACATAATAATAAATTCAAAAGTCTCTTTCAAGCAGCAGTCGTTAAAAGAGGGCGTTCATTACCACATTATGACGATGTTAAATATAATGCGTCTTTAATTCTCGGTAATTCTGATGCGGTCACCAGTTATAATATAGCGATTCCCCAAAATTATAAACACATAGGAGGATATCATATTAATCGGACTGTTGCTAAATTACCTGACGTAAGTATTTTTTAACCAATTTCTGTAAAAGAAGGATTAAATTATTATACGCTACGCATCTTCTGGCAAGAAAGAATGCTATTTATTAAATATTTTTAACATTCACTCCTCTCTACAGAGATGCTAACAACATTAATAATAAAAATTTCGACGTAGCTTGATGAGGACGTATGGATTAGTGGTCAGAGCGCTTGGTCGGTTTCCAGGAGGCGCGGGTTCGAGTCCCGCTACTTTCAATGTTTTATATGTTTTCTAAATAACTATTTTTCATCCTAAGTGTGGAACAACACTTTAAAAATGTTAAAAATAAAAATTGTTATTTTTAGAAAATGATAAAAAGAATTAGACCTTAGTGACGTAGACGACAATTTTTTTGCGATATTACGGGGTGAGTGCCATAATTTAACGCCACGCCTCGTCGGCAAGAATGGGGAAATGAAATCAATTCATTACCTCGAGTGAGAATCGAACAAACTACAAACGTTGTGTTTACAGTCAGAGTTCAACAATTACTATTTTTAAATATACTTATTTCATTTAGAAACACCAAATACTCTTGTGTATATAATAAAAATATTATTATCATCTTATCGCAGGGGTACATAGTGTGACTGTAAAATCGACTGGTTGTGGGTTCGATCCCCACTCGAGGAGAATAAAAAAAATTCTTAAATTTATATTTCCATTTTTTCGCTCTTATGTCGAGGCAAAGCGCGGCGGTGAGTTCTGCCACTCATCACGCAATGCCTCCAGAATTCGGCAGAAAGTGGGCAACGGAGTGTTTTAACACTAGGTTCTCTCTGCCTACCCTGCTGTGTGCGGAATACAGCGTGGAGCTGATTTAATTTTATTTTTAATCTTGTACGCAAACAGCAGCGTAAGGAGATCGAATCTGTGAACCCAGTGTTAATAAACTCCGTTCCTCACTTTCCTTTGAATTGTCGAAAATATAAAATAATTTATTTTCAATGCTATTAAAATGTTCAGCATTGCAATTTAATAGTTTTACATAATACTATCAACCAGCTTGCGGCTTCGCCCGTTTAAATTTGAGAATTATTTGTTTGTACAAGTACAGTGAATTACGTTGTTTTAATTAATAATGTATTAAGATTTGTAAAGTGAAAATTATTAAAACCATAAGGTGGCATTTTTGTTTTTTATTATAAAAAATATTAAAGGGGGCATTTAACAAAATAATAGACCAGAAACAATGATATTTAAAAAAATTGTCTGCTTGTTTAATTGATTTTATTTACTTTTTATTGTAACATTCGTATATATGAATGGTGTAATGATTAAATTTTTATATCCCTCTATTTTTTTATATCCCATTTCCCATCAGAAATTAAATTTGATCAAAATACATTTATTTATTTTAAGATAAAAATTTAAATAATATATAATATTTTATATTATAACATAACATATATATAAAATATTTATATAAGTGAGAATGTATTTTTTGTTCAATAGATCCCAATAGTTATTACAACGTATGCAAGGAAAGAACATTTTAGAAAGATGTTTAATTCTATTAGAATTAAGAAAACTACCAAAATGTTTATCTATCTATATATATAAAAGAACTTGTGCTGACTGACTGAGGTAAGACGCACGCAGAGCCGTAACCGCTCATGGTAGAAACGTGAAATTTGGGCAGATGTTTATTTTCATATTCTGGACATCCACTAAGAAGGGAATATGAAAAATGTTAACCCTAAAGGGATGAAATAGGGGTTGAAAGTTTGTATAAAAAAAAAAGTAATCTGTACCGATTTTTATAAAATTTGAAATTCAGACTGTTAAAAATATTTTATTGAACACGTGTTTCGTGTTTTTTTTAGAATTCACTCCTAATAAGCGGGCGAAGCCGCGCGCGGCCTCTAGTAGTTAATAAAATATATTCTCAAATTAAAAAATTGTGTATGTTTTCCACTTGAAAAACACTAAAAAGCGAAAAAATATTAAATATGAATTTGATTTTGTATATCTATAGAGGAATTACATACTCTTTTTATTCTTTCACAATAATATCGCTGTTTTACATTACAACAAAACAGTTATTATGTATATGAAGAAACACACAACGTTGATTGAAGAAGCAGTCTCCTAATTTCCCCTATTCTCATATATAAATGGTTCGACTTACCAAATAATCTTCGAAATACTTTCCTCTTTCACTTCTGCAGTGACGTACGTCATCTATTCTCTGTGGCGACGTGCTGTCATCTATCACTCATAGAAGTCTTCATATCTCACCAGCAAAAACCTTGCTGCAACGCTGTGTGTTTCTTCATACACATAATAACTGTTTTCTTGTAATGCAAAACAGCGATATTATGTTACTTCGAAACACACAGTGTTGATTGAAGACCTGTTGGTTTACTGCTGGTGAAAGAGAATGTATGCAGACAAAGGATGCAGACGCTATGTGATCTTAAAGAAAATTAACTTTATATACCTATATTAAAAGGTAATTTTTAATTTACTTATAAAACATTAAAGTTTTTCAAATAACCGAATAATGCTAATGCATAACACTGTTCACCTTAATAAGACATTTCTTACCAATACTGTTTAACAAAAATTTATTGGTGATTTTTTCTTTAACTATTTTATCATAAAATATTTATTTAATGGTATAAGCTCGTCTCTAAGTTAGAACAAAGTATCATGTAATAATATGAAAAGACCCTCACAAATAATATCGGATGTTCATTATAATAAATCATACTGAATCAATAACAGATTATTAAACCTAATCATTATATATTAGTAAAATTACTTCACAAAAATCTCTTTTGAAATTATTAACTTATCTAAAATTTTCAATGCTTTCAATAAGTTTATTACTGTTTACTTATCTGAAACCTTTAATTTTTACAGTATACCTGAAATATATCATTATTAAATAAAAAAAAGGCCAGTCGTGGCGCAGCGGCACGAAGTGTGACTGTAAAATCGAGTGGTTGTGGGTTAGCTCTGGTATCGAGGTTAAGCGCGGCGTTGAGTTCTGCCACTCAACACGCAATGCCTCCAGAATCCGGCAGAAAGTGGGGAACGGAGTGTTTTAACACTAGGTTCCCTCTGCCTACCCTGCTGTGTGCGGGATACAGTGTGAAGCTAATTTAATTTAATTAATTTTTCAAAATTTTTCAAAAATTAACTTTGTTTTAAAATTACCTTATGACTATTTACCTTGTTACGTTTTACCTCCGTAAAACGTAAATAAAATTATATATTGGAACCCATAATACAGGAATGGTGTGGGTACCATCAGATGTAACAAAAATTGTACAAGTTATTTGTTAATAAATAAATTTTAATTTATTCTAGGGTAGGGTAGGGTAGGGTAGGGATAAATTTTAATTTATTCTAGGGTAGGGTATTAGGGGTCCAAGATGGAAGGCTTGCCCGTAGCGACCACTGCCAGCCCTTACGAGGGCTGCAACGTTCCATCGGCCACGTGCAACTCGCTAGAGCGCACTGATAGGGACCCCCCCAAGGCGACGCGCACCAGTGCGTCCCCGCTGGTATGTCAAGTGGCGACGAGTGCGGCGTTGGGGACCGCCACCCAACACGCCATGTCCGGAACGGCGGGAGGTGGAGGACGGAGCTACAAATAGCTACGTGGAACGTAAGAGGAGGGATGGAAGAAAAGATGAATGAACTATTAGGTGTGATGGATGATAGAGATTTGGGTGTCGTCTGCGTGACTGAGACCAAGCGGAACGGCAATATCACTACCGATTTACCGGGCAGTCGGGCCGCTTTCTGGGCCGACCGACCGACCGACGACCGACGACCAGAGAGCGAGCGGGGCTGTCAAGGTGTCGGTGTGTTGTTGTCCTCTCGATTGATTAGTGCAATGGTTGAATACAAGGCGATCAACCCGAGACTGCTTTGGATTCGCTTCAAGCTGGGGATAACAAGAGTACTCTTGTTAGCTGCGTATGCGCCAGTATCCTCAGCTCCATTAGGCGAACTCGAGGAGTTTTGGGAGAGTGTCAGGGATGTTCTAGGTAGCGTTAGAGGGAATGAAAAGTTAATAATATGTGGCGATTTGAACGGATGGGTCGGAACTGCGCTAAACGGTTACGAAGGAGTGCTAGGTCAATATGGTGACAAGAGAATAAATGAGGCTGGAAAGCTTATATTGGAAATTTGCAAGGAACGGAATCTGTTTGTGGCAAACACGATGTTTGACCACAAACAAATTCACATGTATACATGGGAGCGAGAGGATCGGAAAAGTATGATTGATTTGTTCCTAGTGGATCAGCGTATTCGAAGCCAAGTTATGGACACACGTGTGTTTAGAGGTCCTGAGCTGGGAACAGACCATTATCTAGTCGTAGCTAGAATAAGGGGTCTGTTTGCAGGTTGGCGCAACTACACAAGGTGTCCAAACTTGGAGTCGAATTATCGCATAAGAAGCTGGAAGCTTCAAGATCCACCGGTTAGAGAGGAATATCAAGAAAGAGTTTCCAAGAACTAGACAGCAGCGAATCTGGAAATGAAAATATTGAAGTATGCTGGCAGAACCTTAGGGATTGCATGAAGGAAGCAGCAATAGAGGTATGTGGTAAAGGGAAAAGAGGCTTTACCAAAAAGCGCGACGAATAGTGGGATGATGAAGTGCAAGATGCTATAGAAAGAAAGAAGAAAGCATGGCAGGATTATAAAGCCTCAGGTAAGGATAAAAGTATGAAAGAAATTAAAAAGAAAGAGTATAAGGTGCAAAAACACCAAACGAAAGTACTGATAAAGATGAAGCGTGAAAAGGCAGAGAATGAGAGACGAAAGGTTAACGAACAACTTAGAGAAAACACGAAGCTTTTCTGGCGAGAAGTTAGTGTTTCTCGAGGTTGCTCGCTAACCCATAGAATGAAAGTTGTGCTTTCGGAGGACGGTGAAATTTTAACAGAAGAACCACACGTTTTGCAGCGATGGGTGGAATTTTACAAGGAGATGTATGAATGTGATGACGCCTCAGTCTCAAGTAACAGCGAAATGCTGAACCTTGATGTAGCTGATGGCGAAATCAGTGTAAAAGAAGTTGAGAGTGCAATACGAAGTCTGAAATGTAATGGAGCGGGAACAAATGGAGTTACTGCCGAGATGATCAAATATGGTGTGCCACGCGTCTTGGACTTGTTCTGGTTTCTGTGCAATTTGTGCTGGAAATCAGGGGAGATCCCCGATGATTGGAGAGGTGCGGTCATCGTGCCTTTGTATAAAAGCAAACGTTCACAGATAGACTGCGCAAGCCATAGGGCTATCAGTTTGATTAGCTTAGGTAGTAAAGTTTATGCTAAAGTTTTAGCGAGAAGAATGCAAGAGAGATCTGAAACGTTGTTGTGGGAGGCCCAAGGGGGCTTTAGACCTGGAAGAGGGTGTATGGATCAGATCTTTTCCCTCCGCATGATCACGGAAAAAAATTAGGGCGTTAACCAAAAAGATCACTCAGCCTGCGTGCGAGTAGGAGCTGGCATGTCGCCCTGGTTTGACATCCGATCGGGTGTTAAACAAGGTTGCGCTATGTCAGCTTGGTTGTTCAATTTGTATTTGGATAGCTGTCTCCAAGGAGTGAAACAAAGTGAAATGGGAGTGAAAGTAGGTACCTGAATGTGAATTGCCTGTTGTACGCAGATGATGCAGTGCTTATTGCATCATCAGAATGCAGCATTGGTCACCACTCTGAAAGAAGGGTGTGAATATAATGGTCTAAGCCTCAATGCGAATAAGACAAAGGTTCTGATTTTTGAAAGAGCTGAAGAAAGGACAGAATGCAAGATCAGTATAAACAATAAGATATTAGAACAAGTGAATGAAGTGGTATACTTGGGAAGTATGTTCAGTAGAGATGGAAGATACGAGATGGATGTGGAAAGGCGTATTGCTGCCGGTAACAAGGTTAACGGAGCCTTAGCTGCA
>DWQW01004350.1:0-20052 GCA_018249695.1 Heliconius erato demophoon | reverse complement strand
GTTCTGCCACTCAACACGCAATGCCTCCAGAATTCGGCAGAAAGTGGGGAACGGAGTGTCTTAACACTAGGTTCCCTCTGCCTGCCGTGCTGTGTGCGGGATAAAACGTGAAGCTAATTTTTATTTCGTACTTCCCCCAATTTTAGTTGCTGGTTACGTCACGTACTACATTCATGTTTTCCTTTAAATTTAATTTTTCTAAGTTCAAATTAAGGTAGTAAGCTGCTTATTTAAAAAATATTATGTTTTATTTTCATAATATTAGATTTATTCTATGATTGATCTGAAGCATTGTGAAATAGTAAAGAAGATTGAAGCATTGTGAAATAGTAAAGAAGTTAAAAACTGTAGAATTTTTAGATATGACACAAAGTTTAAAAATCGTTCGAATGTGCCCCCCTCTCCCCTATATATAAATATGAATATCTAAGAGTTGTACTTGAAACGTGACACACTCTAAGAGCTCGAGGTAACTCTCCGTATGTACAGTAGGGTTGTACATTGAAACGACTAACGTGATGTATCCTTTAATCTTTCTAGATAAATGTACTATATATGTAATGTGTTGGTTTTATAATATTAAGTGATACATTTTTAATATTATATATATGTTCAAACTTAAAACATCGCTTGAAAGGATGCTTAGAGGTAAAAAATAAAATAAGACCTAAAATTCTACTCAAAATATAGTCCAAATAAGGTTGATCTATTCTGATCTAGGAGATGTTGTCATCAAACGGCAAAATATTGATCATAAATTAAAAATAAAATAAATAAAACATAATTTCATTTGCCACTCCACGTTTTTACGTGTTAAAAGCTGTAGTTTTATCACGCGTTTGGCAGTCAGCGTGGCCGTTACACTCGATGCGGTGCAACCGAGCTGCTGAAATATGAAAATTGAATTTTGTTACTCATGTTTTTCCTTTACAATACCTACTCAAATTCATCTTAATGAGTCTGTGTTTCCTTTTTCAGTGAAATGTAAAGATATACAAAAGTATTTAAAATATTTTTTAGAAGTTTATTCTTTAAACCACGCTTATAATAACCGGAAAAAGAAAAACCCTTCATTAGTTTAAAAAATTAAAAATTCTCCACTCGGTACTAGAATTGCAATATTAGGTGTTAATTTGAAAAGCTCGAAACTTCGCTTTATTTTACAACTATTTTTAATGTGTTGTATGTATTTCTTTAACAGTATCAATCAGCCTTAATATCATTGAGATGTGTTACAAAGGAATGACTGAAGAAAAAAGAGATTTACATATTCAACATCACAAAACGATTTTATTAAATAATAAGTAATCACATTGTGGCATTTACTTAAACACAATATAAATTAATTTAAAAAATAAAAGTTATCCCAAAGAAACAATAAAAAACTAAGTGAAATTGACCCCAAACTTGAACAAATCCAAACCAATAGTAATCACGGAAGTTAGGTGCTACCAACAATTGCTTCAAAAGCAAAATCGGGTCACTCAAAAACTCCTAAACTTGTTGGAGGCTCGAAATTTGAAATTTCAAACAGTGAATAAGACAGGATTTCCTTTGGGAGAAAGACAGAAGTTATTCTTGTAAAGTATACGCTTGTTCATTTCGTGACCGCAGAATTTTAAAGTATTCAAATAAATCTCACAAAATTGGGTTTTATGAAGTAAGTTAATGAAAGTAATAAAATAATTATGCTACTAATGAGATACTCATTAATTTCAATTTAGTCTTTTAATTTTTTTAATTTTTCGTTGTAGGCTATAATTTTTATCTGTTATATTCATATTAATACATAAAAAATAAAATAAATCAGCTTCACGCTACACTCCTTTCCCCACTTTCTGCCGAATTCTGGAGACAACTCAAACAAAACAAAAGGCAGAACTCAACGCCGCGCTTTGCCTCGATAGCAGAGCGACGAAATGGAAATATAAATTTAAGTAAATATTTCATCTCCTCGAATGGGGATGGAACCCACAACCAGTCAGTCAGTTTTTTTACAGTCACACTTTGTGCCGCTGCGCCACGACTGGCCTCATTATATTAATATATAATGGGATACAAAAGCAAGTTAGTTATTTTTTTTTTTTTAGCTTCACGCTGTATCCCGCACACAGCAGGGTAGGCAGAGGGAACCTAGTGTTAAGACACTCCGTTCCCCACTTTCTGCCGAAATCTGGAGGCATTGCGTGTTGAGTGGCAGAATTCAACGCCGCGCTTAACCTCGCTTAGTTATAGTATAGTTAAATCTACATAGTCAGTTTCGATTTTCCACTTTCTATAATATGTACTTTTATATAATTAAGCGGAAAATAAAGAACGGAGTGTCTTAACACTAGGTTCTCAGGTACCTTCTGCTTACTCTGCTACGTGCGGGATACAACGAAAAGCTAAAAAAAAATACTATTTATATGTCCAAATTTACACATAAAACGCTCACTACGCAATACAAATGAAATAAAAGCTTCAAATTAAATTAAATACCTATGAATAATAAAACTATGAACATAGAAAAAATTGAATTGAATATAAAACAAAATATTAAATCACAGAAGTACAAGTGTTTTAAAATTGCAATCAACTTTTTTATCTTGGTAGTAAACGCGACGGTTGTAGGTTCGATTCACACTCGGAGGAAATTATTATTCTTATTTCTGCCCCTCTGGTAGGAAGTCAAACCGCAGCGTTGAGTGACAGTACACAAAATTTCACTTATCACCCAAGAAATTTTGAAAATTTCTTGAGCGATAAGGAAAATTAAACAAAAAATCCTTATTTTTTATAGTAATAACAGAGAACATATTATGAGAAAGCCTAGAACTACCTGCTACGGTAACCAAATTCAAATAGAACCAGTACAAATCATGCTTATTCTGATATATTTGGCGATAATAAGGACTAGCGAATTTCCGTTATATAAATTTTACATTTCTTTCTTAAAATTCATCGTTGCTGAAGATTACATTAGGTTCATCCACACATTTAAAGTCAAAGCTTCTCCTTTTAAGCCTGTCAAAATATTTCATAAAAATGTGTGTAAAAACTTTTAATAAAATCAAATTTTATCCTCACAGGCTTCAATACAGTTAGTGTCCATTTATATAATCTGAATACATTATATTACGTCCATATAAAGCCAATAACCTAACTTAACTACAGCTTCCTCGTTAAATTAAAGCATAACTTACTTCGACATTCCATAATATGGAATATTGGTTCTATATTGTTATTGGTTACTTCAGATAACACTTAATACGTTGTAATAAAGGCGATAATGCAACTAAAACGATTTTAAAGTACAGCAAGTCCTTACGTCCTAAAGGACTAGCTTCCAGATATTGTACAACCCAAGTACTCTTGTTACAAGAGATGATAGATTAGCTTAAAACAGAGGTTGGTTTTCATTTTCTGTATATATTTATATTTTTTCTAAGCTGTGAAATATTCGTTTGGTGTAGGGGGTTCAAATCTAGTATTATGTAAATTATTCTGGCTTTAATATAATAAATAAATTAAGTTAATATGCACAACACTAAATAAACACACTATTAAGTACAAAAAAAGATGAAAATAAAATAATTTAAATATTATTTACTCTTAATTTTTAAACGCTCTGTCATTTCATTAAGCTATACATGAGAAGAACCGTTTTCAAAGACAAGCCTGTATGATATTGTGTCACTGCGAGGGACCAGCGATTGCTTTATTCTAAAGTGTCAATTTATCTATAAACCTATTAAAAGTAACTTAATAAAAAAAAATAAATCAACTTCACACTGTATCCCGCACACAGCAGAAGGAGGCAGAGGGAACCTAGTGTTAAGACACTCCGTTCCCCACTTTCTGCCGAATTCTGGAGGCATTGCGTGTTGAGTGGCAGAACTCAACGCCGCGCTTAGCCTCGACACCAGAGCGAAGAGATGGAAATATAAATTGAACTTAATATTATTTAAAAAAATAATTTAAAAGCAAAAAATTAGCATGTAGTATGGAAATTATATTTTCTTACATATTTTTACTATAATTATTTTGGAAATAATATTACTTAATAAGTACTTTAAAAGAATATTGGACTTTAGATACCGAAAAAAAAAAGTGCTGTAGCGAAAAAACATTTGCCAGTAATGCGGAAAATTAAACTGTAAATTGAATCTCTTTGGCTGTTACTATGTAATTTTAATAGCACGGTGTATAATATATTAACCCTTCCGACAAGCCAGGTCAAATATTGTACTAATTTAAAATAATTGTTTTTTTTTATATACTTTTTAATTCATTCATGTTTATTAATAACTTACTACTAGAGAATATTTTAAATATTCTTTAATATAAGTAAAGTTATACATGAAACTTTTAAACATGTTTTTTACACTGTATCCTGCAAATAGTAGAGTAGATATGGGGAACCAAAATATAAAATTTTTCATTTCCCCGACTGGGAATCGAACCCGAAACTGTCTTGCTTACAGTCGCACGCTTGTGCCCCTGCACCATGACGACCTCTTTTTAAGGTAATATAAAATATGTTATTTATTATTTGTCACAATCGAAAATATATAATACTTAAAAAGTAAAAATTTTAATAAGATAAAGTGCCACATTTAATTCCACAATACACACAAATACACACAGTATCTTTCAAGGGGTTAAAAAATGAGGCCATGGCACAATGGTACAAGTGTGCTGTAAAACGTGTACAGTTGAGGGTTGGGTTACTCAAGGGATTGAAATATTTATTATTTTCATTTCTTCACTCTGGTAACCAGGTGGCGAGCGTGGCGTTGACGTTCAAGAATTCGGCGAAAAGTGGGAAATGAAATTGTCCAAATGGAAAACGGAGTGTCTTAACACTAGGTTTCCAGGTTCCCTCTGCCAACGCTACTATGTGCGGGATACAAGGTGAAAGTGTGTGAAAATGATATAAATTAAAAAATAATAAGTATAATCTAAAAAAAAATACTGATTATTCATTTGAAATTTTTATCAGCAATCAAAATTTAAATACAAAAAATATTATTAGGACGAAAACAAATTGAAAATTAACAGGTAGGTGTAACCACAAAACAGCAAACTTGAAAGCTGCGTAAGGGATTACTGAATAAATAAGCATCAGACATTGCTGTGTCACGTTTACATGTTACTATTAAGACATTTTAATTCTATAAAAATATAAAGCTGAGAAGTGTTTAAATATAAAAAATAAATAAATAAAAAAAAAGGTATTGGTAAAAAAGCTATTGATTAATTAATTTTTATTTTAATTGTTAATTAAAAAAAATTAAACACCACTTTAACTTTACCGTTGTAAGTAGAAAAAAAACATAAGAAATAAAAACAGAGTTTATTTATCTAACGGGTCCAAGGTCTGTGGTTCGAATAATAGGCATCCCAAGATTTCATTTATTTCCAACTACGACCAAATTCCAACTTCGGATTGTCGGATCATACCAGCTCGGTGGTACTGTATTACTATAATCATATATAGTCACATAATCTACGTTTATTTGGCATGTAGAAATGGCCAAATAAAACTCGTCAAAAATCAAAGCAGCTAATCTAAGAATAATTTAAAATTACTAAGTATCGTTTTCATATAAATAAACATATCCTTAGTTTTTTCTTTAATTTTCTTATTTTTTTATAAAAAACGTAATCGTAACGATCTCTTATAAACTCGTTTAAAATCAAAATACATTTTATTAAACAAACCGTACTTACGGACGTGACCTCGCATGATTTCACCTACATCTAAATTTTCCAAGATTTAATGGTTCTCCTGAAAATTAAACATATAAAATAATATTCACATAGACGAATTTACTTGCGCTAATTTACTTTAAGGAAAATATTGGGCTTCTTTTGGACATTTGTTGACGTTAATAAAATTTTCAAATTAATTTTTGCGCCGCATTTTTGATGAAAAAATTATGGCTCGTCACTATTTAAGGCAAAAAATGTTAGCTTTAGTAATATATATAAAGTATTTGTAATATTTGTGATATTTAACAGACTTCTTTCTGTAAAAGGAAGAGGTTATCAAATCGATTGTATTTTTTTATTTGATTACGTAGATTTTTAGATTTATAGACATTTTATTCTTCTATATCTAACACATTGTAATGTAAAAATTGTATAATAGGTTTAATTTTCGTGCATTTATTTTAGTTTTTTTTTTTAATTTTCGAGCTCAACTAAGACATAGTGAGATGTTAGGTTATGCCACTTGACTCGTAGTGGATCGAATTTTATCAGGCTCACAGTGTCTTAGCACTAGATTCTCTCTATTTATAGTACGAATGTGTAAAGCTAAATAAATTATGAATATACATTGTATTTACTCAATACGCCATCGTTATATTTAATTAATAAATAATTGGTACACTAACGCGTCCTCACGACAATCTCGCTTTACACAGTCATATCACGTTATAAGCTTTGGTTTTGATGTACTCTATCATCTGTGTAATTTAATGAATATTATTAATTATATAACGTTGTGTATCTACAATTACTAAATTTGGCGCGAAGTGAGAACTTACAACAAAAATAACCGAAAAACACCGAAAAATGAAAATTTATAGGTAATACATTAAAAAATCGGACAAGCACGAGTCAGTTAAAAACCGTATAAAAATTGGAGGTCTTGAGTATTTTCTGAAATTCAGGCTTAGCTCACCCTAAGCCTTTCCAATTGTTACCTCACTTGAACTAGCGGACCAAATTCTGTCCCCTTTTGAAGGCTATTATTTTATTGCGATTTAACCACAAATGTATAGTTTTCAGATGTGGTTAAATCGCAATAAAATAATTTTTTTCCTAAACTAGCAATACCTGTAGATACTAGATGCCAAATTTCATAATTCTAGTTTAACTGGAAGTACCCTTTGTATTAATTTTGATTCTCTTAATCGAAATACGTGATTTTGAATTTTGATTCTCTGAATCGAAATACGTAATTTTGCTGAATAAACGAGTATATCTTTTTTTTAAGTAAATGTAGAAATATATATTTTTTTCGGGAAATCTTGGGGTCGTAAATCAAGATGTTTGGTTTGAATTTCAACTCGATATCCTCAAGCGTTCCTGAGATAAAAGCTCTTGACAGGCAGGCAGGCAGGCAGACAGACAGATAGAAAGACGGACAACAAAGTAATCGTATAAGGGTTCCTTTTGTTCTTAAAAGCGTACCCTAAAACATTACAAACTTAAAATTGTTGTTTATTTATAAGTTGTCCTTCCCCTTGAACTGCAATCCTGCAATTAGTACGGAAGCTTCAATCCGACTTGCACTTAACTTTTCTTATAATGTAATATTAGTATTGTTTTAATTATTGTCATCCTTTTATTTATTTAATTTCTTCTTTGTATCTTTATTATTTCACGATCACAAAAGCAAAACGTAGAAATTGGATTAACTAAAAATGTATGTATAATATCGTCAATTACAAACAGTGCTCTAGCACAATGTATGATCCCATACAAACACAAATATAATTCAAATAAAAAAATCCGTCATAAAAAATATATGATCGCATTCTTACATAACAAGCCTTTATTATCTGAAATAAAATTGCAAGTTTCAAAGGAATTTTTCAATATGCTTTGAACAATTTGCAATGGAGTCATAAGAGCGTGTAGTTTACGGATTTAATAAAGGAATGGAGGCATCGCTTTGTGAAGTGAATCACTTAACAAACTTCCATCGAGTAATTATATGTGTAAATTATTTTAATTATGTTTATCGTTATTTTAAGTTTACTGTCGTGCGCGAGTTTTAAAATATGGAAATTAGAAAAAGTTTCGCTTTATTAGCTCATGAGTGTTTGGAGAAATTATCTCGAGTACTAAGCTCTGTAACAGAAGCATGTGTATAAGACTCTTTTTTTTCAGCTTTACGCTGTATCCTGCTTGTTGCAAGGAGGGCAAAGGAAACCTAGTGGTACAACACTTCATTCTTCACTTTCCGCCGGATTCTGGAGGCATTGCTTATTGAATGGCAGAACTCAACGTCGCGCTTTGCCTCGACATTAGAGCAAAGAAAGTAAAAATCTTAAATATTTAATTTCTTTGAGTGGGAATCGAACTCACAACCTGTCACATTAAAATCACACGCTTGTGCAGAGGCACATATGCAGAGGCCTATGGGGATAAATATATAAGTTTGGACACTACTGATGCAGCTGTTAAAATGGGAGAAAAAAAAAGGAATTTAATTAAACACAATATCATTTTTTAACATTTATTAACTAAATAAAATCTTAATACTAACTTCTAAGGCTTAACTTCATTTATCCTCTGTTTCAAGAAAATGTAATATGGTTCTGTAATCAGCCTAACAGTTGATCTCCTCTCCCTCGTCGTTCTTCTAAACCGGTCGGGTGAAGCCCGCGTTGGATACTGCCAATCTGGACATCTGAAACCAATATACACACTTTTATTTTTTATCCCATCCGCGGCTTCGCCTGCTTCAACTTATTTTTATAATATAGCCAAATTATATATTTTTTTACATAAATTGCCTATGTGTTATTTTGATGTAGAAGCTCTAAATCTATTCAGTATTTTTTTGCGTAAAAGTAGAACAAACATCCAACTATCCTCACAAGCTTTCACATTATAATATTAGTAGGATAGTAGGTTCATGTTACTATTAGTTCATGTAGTTAGTAAGCGCCAATTACAAATTTTAAAATGCTGAGATTCCATATAAAAAGCTGAGCTACCGCCGGAATTTAGTAATCGCATAGGTAGTTATCAAAGATCAACTAACGTTTTCTCCAATTGGAATATATCCAATTATTTTGACATATTATTATAACAATTTACATCGCGGTGGCTTGATGTCTTCATTACGTTGTATTCGTGTTTAATTTCCTAATACTTGTGAAAATAAATAGTAGTATAAAGAACCGGCGTATTTTTGGTATTTTTTTTAAGTTTAATTGTAAAAAGAGCAAGTGGAAAAGGGGGCGTCTTAACTGCTGTGTGCGGAATACAGCGTGAAGCTGAATTAAAAATTTAATATATTTAATTTATATAACATACAATTTGAAAATAACTAAACAATTTCAAGCTTTTGCATTTACATTAAGATCGAAGTATAAAATACAGCGTGAGACTGATTTAATTTTAAATTCGATATAATAAAAGCACGTACTTTTGTATGTCAGGTAACCTTTGGCCTTTACATCTTGCTTCCCATTTCGACCAGTACTTAAAACCTTCTTCCTCAAATATTTGTGATGCGCACGCGCAGTCGTCCTTAATGTCTTCGTCTAAAAGCGCTGAAATATATAATAATTTTATAAATAAAAATATTTAGCTAAACCTAAATCAATGTTTTTTTATTAGTTACCACTGCAGACTCTTAGTCCATTTTTTAGCTTATTATTATATGTTGTTTTCTTATCATACACATTAATTAAAAAAGCATTTCCTTGGCTCCCGAGATTCTGCCTGCCATCACTATCGGTAGAAAGTGGTTACACTTGTCTGATTTTCATCGTGCTCCGTTTACCAGCATTAAAGCCATAGTGCGGATTTTACTTTTAACCAAATTCCCTATACGTTCCGAGAGCCTCTCTCGAAGTTCGTTGGCTGATTCCGTCGTACTTGTGATGACTGTATTTTCAGCTAAGTCAAATTGTTCCACTATCTATGGCATCTTGCCACACCCGGGTTGATCCACATCATCTTCTTTCATTATCAATTAATATTTTAAGCATGAAGAGAGTGTTGGGTCGAACGCTCTATTAACTACTGTATAGTTATATACTCTGCTCTATTAACTACTGTATAGTTATCAAAAGACAAAGACATAGGAATACAGTGAATCTTCGAAACTTTCCGTGTTGGGTACTGTAAACGCGACTGGTTGTGGCCTCGATCCCCACTCGGAGAAATGAACTATATATTTAAATTTATATTTCTGTTCCTTCGCTCAGGTGTCGACTCAAAGGGCGTCGTTGAATTCCGCCACTCAACACGCAATACCTCCAGATTCGGCGGAAATTGGGAAACGGAATATCTTAACACCTAGGCTTCCTCTACCTACCATGCCGTATGAAGCTGAATTAAAAACTTAATATATTTAGTTTATATAACATACAATTTCAAAATATCTAAATAATTTCAAGCTTCCATTTGCATTTATATTAAGATCGAAGTATAAAATATAAAGCAATAAACACACTTCAAAATTCTATAATAAGCATTACTTATTTCATAATTAGCATTGTTAAGTACCAATCTAAAATAACAATGGAGAAGGAATGAAAATACATAAAGATGCCATAAATAAATGATTTATATTTATTTTTGAACATTTTTAAAGTGTTATTCCACACTTAGGAAAGAAAAATACTTATATAGAAAACGTATAAAAATGTGAACGTAGCGGGACTCGAACCCGCGCCACCTGGTCGGTTTCCAGGAGGCGCGGGTTCAAGTCCCACTACGTTCAAAGTTTTATACGTTGTCTTTATAAGTATGATTTATATTTATTTTTTATACATTCACTTATTTCTTAGTATACATTATGGGCACTAGATTTTCTCCGCCTCTTTGAAGATATTTCTTGGCAAAACCCAATGTCCAACCGGACCGGAGAAATCAAAATATTTAAAAATTTAAATGTAGATATTACTAGCCCTTTTTTGATCTTTTACATTAAACATTTTCTTATCCGCTTATCACAAGGCGCGGGGTCGAGTTTCGCCATTCACCACGAAATGTCACAAAAATATGACGATGCGGGGGGAACTCTGTATCTTACACTAGGTTCCCTCTGCCTAACCGGCTATTTGGACATGTATGAAACTAAAAAAATCTTATTCCTCCTATGTATATCAGTAAATTTATATTAAAAAATAAATTAAAAATATTTACAGAAAAAATGTCTTCATATTTAAATAAGAAACGCTTACCTTCACACGTAATGTTACACTTGCCGCCTTTACGACCTTCCTTACACCACTCACTTCCTATCTGGAATGAGAATATTTTCGATCAATTTTGCATTTTATAAAGTACGACAATACTATAGTGTAGTTTTGTATCCGGAAATAAGAATTTCAGATTTTGCACAGTATTACAGAATTGCTTGTGATATAAAGTTCTTGTAAGATTGTAAATTTAATGTTAAAAATGGAAAACCCAGTGTGCTTTCATTTCTTTAATTTATCCCATATATACAAGCGTTAACGGAGCGAACGTAGTGTTAAGACACTCCGTTCTCCAGGTAACGCCTACATTAGACATTAGACTTTAGATAGACATTGCATATTGAAATATAAACTTTGAAGGATAGATTTTTACTGGTAATTTATATAAAGATTTTGAAATTGTACAACAAAATATATAAATTATTAGGTGTAAAAGTATATTGGGGCCAGTCGTGGTGTAGGGGCACAAAGTGTGACTGTAAACCCGACTGGTTGTGGGTTCGATCCCCACTCGAGGAGATGAAACATTTACTTAAATGTATATTTCTATTTATTCGCTCTGGTGTCGAGGCAAAGAGCGGCGTTGAGTTCTGCCAATCAACACACAAAGCCTCCAAAATTCGGCAGAAAGTGGGAAACGGAAATGTATTAGGGAGCAGAGTATCTTAATACTTGGGTTCCAGGTTCCCTCTGCCTGCCTTGCTACTTGCAGGATACAGCGTGAAGCTAAAAAAATACTTTTTTCTTTTGAAGTCATTAATAAACATTTATTTTCATTTCCTCGTACCAGTAGATAAATCATAGCTTAAGCTGGTATTAAAACAAAGAGAACTTGGGTGGAAAGTGGGAAACCCTTAGACTAAGTTCCCCAGCCATGCAGAAATAAGCGTAAAGCTGCTTAATTATAATTATTAGTTTCGTTATTACATAATTAATATAATTATTATGATGTTATAGGGTTATCAGTTTTAATATCTTACTTGGAATAATCCATAATACTGTTTCCGCGACGTCTTAACTACATGCGCCGCCGTATTTTTGTCGCTCTCCTGTTCTACTAAGCACACCCCTAGAAAAAAATATATATGGTATATCAATATACTAGAAAACTCACTGACGACTGACTGACTGACGATGTAAAATATGTCTACTGTTGCCTCAGAAAAGTTTGTTATTTTAGACAAAAGTCCTGTCCTGTCAAATATAAATTATAGTTAAGAAAGTTTATTTAATTAATTTAAAATATTATATTGAATATAAATATGTTATAATACTTTACTATTTTTATAAAAAATAACATTCCACCTTTCCCTTTTTGCACTCTTTCCCCACACATACTAAAGTTTTCGTAAAAAAAAAATATTTTCAATTACTTGTTAATATGTAGATAAATATCTCAAAATCAGCGTTTTTAATGTACCCGAGGCCAGTCGTGGCGCCAGGGCAAAAAGTGTGACTGCAAAAACGACTGGTTGAGGGTTCGATCCTAACTGGAGGAGATGAAATATTTATTTACATTTATATTTTCATTTCTTCGCTCTGGTGTCGAGATAGAGCGCGGCGTTGAGTTCCGCCACTCAATACGCAATGCCTTCAGAACTCAGCGGAAAGTGGGGAACGGAGTGTCTTAACACTAGGTTCCCTCTGCCTACCCTGCTGTGTGCGGGATACACCGTAAAGCTGATACTGTACGTACCTATAAGTCTTTTATCAAGAACAAACATAAGGCACTCTAATATTAAACACATATTCAAATATTTGCATCCGGCCAAACATTTTAATGATATTAAGCAAACATTATTAAATGTTAGTAGTATAAGTTACATAATTATTTATAAGAAAATATTTTTATTTAAATTGTTTATTTTGGCCAAATTGCTTCTTTTTTCAATTAACGTTGTTCTATATTTTTCTTATTGAATATATTATTGCTTTTGAACATTACAAATATAAAGCCTATCTCGAAGTTTACATATTTAATAATAAAATAAAAATTGAGGCCAGTCGTGGCGCAGCGGCACGAAGTGTGATTGTAAAACCGACTGGCTGTGGGTTCGATCCCCACTCGAGTAGACGAAATATTTACTTAAATTTATATTTCCATTTCTTCGCTCTGGTGTCGAGGTTAAACGCGGCGATGAGTTCTGCCACTCAACACGCAATGCCTCCAGAATTCGGCAGAAAGTGGGTAACGGTGTGTCTTAACACTAGGTTACCCTGCTCTGCCTACCCTGCTGTGTGCGGGATACAGCGTGAAGCTGATAAAAAAATAATTAAAATTAATAAATAAATAAGTCATAAATATTAATCATCTTTATCTAAATTCACACAATATCCAACTATGTAAATGGTAAAACCTAATGGCAAACAAGCCTTGTAAATGACTAGTTAGTTAATTTATTTTCATTTGAAAATTTTAATTTCCGTTTACAAAGTAATAGATATTTAATTAAAGGTACTTTTCTCATATACATTTTATGATTACTTAATGTAAATGTCATAAACATCAATAAGCATACTATAAAATTGTAACTGATAACCTAGAGAGACTATAATATTTTAATTACAAATATTCCCCAAGTTAGAATCTCTCACGATTACCATTAAGATACTTGCGTTCCACACCTTCCGATGAATTATATAGGCATTGCGTGTTGAGTGGCGGAACTCAACGCCGCGCTTTGTCTTTTGACCAGAGTGAGAAAATGAAACTATTACAGATTTCATTTCCTCAAGTGGGAATCTAATCCACAACCTGTCACGTTTTCAATTGCACGCTTGGGGCACGTGGCCGCTATAAGAAAAAAAATAAACATAAAAAATAATCTATCTAAAATATATTTTCTTTCTTGATTTTTTGTTTGTTCTGTAACAATAAATAATTCAGAAATCTTGTATGGATAATTATTCAAACTATACATAATCGCACATAAATGAAATATTTGTTTCTAGTAATAAGCGTTGTTACGAGAAATGAATATATAATCACAGATAACTAACCTTATTTATTATATCGTAAATTAAACAAAAACGGTCTCTCATTAGTCAAAAGAGATAATTATAATAATTAAGTAATTAAATAATAATATAAACATAATATAGTATAGAAAGATTGTATACAAATGCAAACTATAGAATAAGAAGGCCTATAAAAGTAATAAAATAAATAAATTCTTTAAAACTTATTTGTAAATCAGGTTCCCTCTGCCTAGCCTGCTGTGTGCGTTATACCGCGTGAAGCTGATTTTTTATAAATCAGCTTTACGCTGTATCCCCCACACAGCTGGGTGGGTAGGCAGATGGAACCTAGTGTTAAGAAACTCTCTCCCCCGACACACTCGTTCCCCACTTTCTGCCAAGTTCTGGCAGCACTGTGTGTTGAGTGGCGGAACTCAACGCCGCGCTGTGCATGGACACCAAAGCGAAGACAGTGTTCCTCGATTGGGGTTGAAACCCACAAGCAATCGCATTTACAGTTACACTTTTTAACTCTGTGTCACGGCTAGCCTCAAACTCATATATTACTATCATTTTTGCTAATTTTGATAATTTTGAAAATTTATAGGCTAGTTGCGGTTTTATTTATGTATAACTAACTATGGGTTTAATAAAAAAATAAATATACGAGGAAGTCGAGGCGCACTGTACAGTTCGTGGCAGGTCCGATTCTCACTCAAGGAGATGAAATATTTAATATTTTCACTCTGGTAACGATACAAAGCGCGAAACGCCACGTTAGAGGTATTGAGTGGCGCAAAACTACGACATTTTCACGCAATGCCTCCAGAATTCAGTGGAAAGTGAGGAGCACAAATTTCTTAATAGGTACGAAGTGTTTTGAAACTAGGTTCCCAGGTTCCTTCCGCCTACCCTACTATGTATGGGATGAGAGCGTCAAGCTGATAAAGATATATAGACGAAAATTAAAAAGACTGTGGCGAAGTGGAACAGCGTTTGATTGTCACTCTCATTTGAGTTCGATCTCCACTCAATGAGTTAATGTGTGTTAACATATGTGTCGACGTATGACCATAGATGTAGAAGTGTGTTGATATAATACGTGTATGTGTGAATGTGTGCGGGGGTGTGTTTACATGTGTGCATGTCTGGTATGGATGTCTGTCAATTTAGAAGGTATGGAAAATATAGAACCGTATTTCTTAACTCTCGCTCACCTATTATTTAAGAGAGATACATCGACTATATATAGACTTTTTGATGATAAAAATAGAATACAATAAAAAGATATCACCTAGTTCTAACTACGGAATAAATAAGCAGTAATTTAAATACGGAAATGGCAACAAGCTAGTTCCACATTTCAACTCGCTAAGGAATTACACTCATCCCAAGAACCATTTATGATATTAAGAATATAATTTAAGAACTGTAAAAACAAATTTATATTTGAAATTCATTTAAAGTGGATGCCAACGTAGTGTTGATAATTGATAAGTTGTGGATTGGAATGCCACATTTTTTACATATTCACAATTTATTCTGGATAGAACCCAGCCTTAAAATTCTTTACTTTATTCTCTATTCTCCGATCGAACTAAAGACATTACGTGTTGAGTGAATTTGTCGTACCAGAGCGGAGAATCGAAAATATTTTTTATTTCCCCGAATCGAAATTATTGCAATCGCGCCAGACACAATCCCACTACCACGATAACTAACTTGATGATATAATAACATATTACTTTCATTTCCCCGCTCTAGTAACAAGACAAAGCGCGGAGTTGAGTTCCGCCACTAAATACTGAATGCCTCGAGAATTCGGCGGCAAACAGCAAACGAAAGTGTATGGAATGGATTTGTTTCTATGTTCTCTACAAGTATGGAATGTCTCTAAATTACAGATTAACAGGATAAAAAATAAATATTAAAAAATAAATCAGCTTCACGCTGTATTCCGCACACAGCAGGTTAGACAGTAGGAACCTAGTGTTAAGACACTCCGTTCCCCACTTTCTGCCAAATTCTGGAGACATTGCCTGTTGAGTGCCAGAACTCAACGCCGCACTTGTCCTCGACACCAGAGCGAAGAATTGGAAATATAAATTTAAGTTAATATTTAATCTCCTCGAGTGGGGATTGAACCCACAACCAGTAGGTTTTACAGTCACACTTTGTGCCCCTGCGCCATGACTGGCTTATGAACATTGAAAAGGTATATTGTACAAGTACATACGCACACTTGCGGTAAACCACGACTACATATAAAGACTCAAAGATAATAACAGACTATTAGTTATTTGATACTAACTATTTTATGTTCTTCTTCTTTAGACAATGCATTTTACAGATAAAACAGAGAATATAGATTGATATGTAATTGTATTCTCCAATTTAAATTATATTTTTTTACTTTTTAACATATTTTTTTTCTTAGGTCAACTATTTTTTTTGTTTTTTTTTTGCTCACGTTGTGTGGCGAGGTATCCAGAGAGAACTGAGCGCAAAACGCTACGGTAGTTTTGCATTTGCATCTGCATGACACGTACTCGTACGGCAGTTATACGTAGCGTAGGTGACAATACAATAATTATAGGGTATAATTGAGCTGGTCATATTGGAGACAAGACCTGAATATGGGAACTCTTTAAAGTTAGAGACCAGCCGTATGTGACTGTAAAACCGACTGGTTATGGGTTCGGTCCCCACTCGAGGAGATAAAATATTTATTTAAATTCATTTATATTTCCACTTCTTTGCTTTGGTGTCGAGGCAAAGCGCGGCGTTGAGTTCTGCCACTCAAAACGCAGTATATCCAGAATTCGGCAGAAAGTGGGGAAAGGAGTGTCTTAACACTAGGTTCCCTATGCCTACCCTGCTGTGTGCGGGATACAACGTGAATAATTATATACCATGAATTATGTTCTAACATTGGAACCCAATCCTACGCTCACTAAGCCGGAAAAAACACGTACATAAAATATATAATTATTGTTTTTCCAAGCTATCTTCTTTAAAAAGGCACTTCCCAACCGCGTCGCAATAGCGAGCTAATAACGTTTTACATTAAACTACAGTGTTATGTATTTAATACTTTCCAGTATCTTGTATTTGTAAAATGATTGTATTATTTTTTACATACTGGATAGACAAAAATAGTTTTTTTTCAGTTTCCAAGAGTTCAAATATCGTTTGTTCAAATAACATATTCTTTTAAATGTGAAATAACAGTTTAAAATTCAAAAAAATTTATTATTTTCCTCGTTGAAAATGTAAATAATGTAAAAAGTGGATCCAGTCACGACCATTTTATCAATGGAGGCTATATCAAAACAATGTATATTTGGCATTCACGCATATTAATACTACTATATTAAACACAATAGAATGATGAACACTATAACCAATAACTCACAGTTGCTAAGGAAAGTCTTTGGGAAACTATTTTTCAACAGCTCCCTCGTCAACTGACACCGTGTGAACACTTTACAGTGACAAAACGAAAAAAATACAAGGAAAATTGACAAAATTATAGCACGTCTGCCCGCCATGGCGATCTGGTAACAACTAACAACTGAATATAATTATTATGATCTATATATTTATGTAAATGCGCAGGCGCACCTATAAAATGTATCATTGTTTTGGGGAAACCCATTACTTAACTGACCTAGAGTTCAAGAAAGTGATTTTTGTTCACATTATATGAAGATAAAAAACTATTTTAGGTAATATATACATTATTTTTAACTAACTAAAATATCCAAAATATTGTAGAATAATTATGGTTAATATTATGATTCTTCATTCTAAAACTATATGGCTTTTAGAAGTGGAAAAGCCATAAAATTTAAGGTAAATATTAAATTAGTAAACAATATTCCACAATTTTCCCAATTATTTTATTTCGCTATAAGTAGAATTCGGGAGTATATTAGCACCAGGTTCCCTGACTACCTCCCTCCCTAGCTCCCTCCCAACCCTGTTATATGCAGGATAGACCTTGAATTAAAAAAAAGACAAATTTTTACCTTATTACATAACTTTAATTTCATTTAAGATTCTTTCCTAAACGTTGTTACGAGCCAAATAAGATACAGTTTTACAAACAATTTGCATCTCCATTGACCCTGACATTGTAAATGCCGAATTTTGCATACGCCTTGACCCGCGTAATTATTATTTCATACTTTATTCGGTCGCTTTCAATAGAAACCAATGATTTTTTTAATAATCATTAATTATTTTTATATGTGATATTTGACGTGATGAGTGGCAGAACTTAACGCCGTGCTTTTGTCTTGGTGCCAAAGCGAGAAAATGGAAATATTATTAAGCTATAACCCATTCCTAGAGTGCGGATCGAACTCACAACCGTCTCCTTACATTCACACCCTCGCCTGCCCCTGCGCCACGACGGCCCGTTACTTATTAAATTACCTAAATCTAATTAGTAAAAACAAAAATAATAAAATATTCTAGGGGCCCTATGTTTTCCTTGAATTTCTATGTAAAAACCCATTTAAAATTATTGCAGTGACTACGAGTACATGAACATTTCGATAAATAAGCTTGACTTTGATTAAATAAACATACGCTTCTTAAGAGTTTTTTCCTTATAGCGAAACGAGAAATAAAACAATTTTTTATGCGTTAATTTTTTATTAAGAAAAAAAGTGTGAATTCATAAATTAATATTTACAATGTTTATTGACTAATTAAAGCGGAACCAAAGTTCTTTAATTTACAATTTGCGTGTAATACTACAATAATTACAGTATATCTATAGATAGTAGTGGAATATATTCCATAGATAAAAGAAGTATTTAACATTTTTTTTTATATCGTATATGCTTTAACCAACAACGTAAGCAAAAATTATATCAGACATTGTACATATATAGATATATAGATATTAAAATGTAAACCTACTAAATCCGTGTTCTTTAGTAAAAAATATTATAAAATCGAGCGTTATATATTATACTTCTCTAATAAGTTTTATCATATAACAGAGAATACAAATCAATTTTTGAAATTATAAAAACCTTTTAATAATATACATACTTGTATATTCATAGTTTTTTTTATTTAATGAGAATGAGAATATTTAGCAGATTTAAATTCTAAGCCGACGATATACATTTTATTTATTTAATAGGCGTGCTAGTTGATAAAAGTTGCTTTGCTTATATATAATTTAAATATAAAATAAAAACAATTATTAAAATGCTACTTACTATGTACTTATATAAAATAAAAAAATAAAATGTAACCAAAAAATTGTTAAATAAAAAAATATATATTTTAAAACTTTTATACTAAACATGCGACATTTACCTATATATATAACACACAAAAACAAAACATACAGGAAACGCCAAAATAGTAGAGACATATATTCAAATTAAAGAATACAAATTCGTTTTAAATGACTTATTCCTTTTAAGCACTTCTTTTGTAAATCGTTCGTCTTTTAAAGACAACTTTGTGTGATAACAAATCACTTAAAGCGTTCTTTACAGCATTGTTTACACTTTAAATTCTATGGTTATCGCCGTTAAATGGATTGACAGTAGTTGAAAGTAGTAAAGAAAATATATTATTCTCTTCTACTATTTGGCATTTACATAGGTGCATAGGGTTGTGATAGTGGGTTCAAATATTTAGGTATCTATTAATTCAATAACAAAAACACACGCAAATTATAGAGTATATAGGCTAAGAACTCGCAAATTCATAGTTTTACCCATGAAAATCGTGTTTTATACTTAAAATTTATCCAAGTTACGAAAAAAATTCATAAGTTTAATTCATAAGAAAGTCATAAGTTTGAGATAATTTGTCCTATTGACATGAGTATTAAGCAATAAATAAAAATAATTTCTAAATTGTTTTTATTTATCGCGTATAAATAAAATATATATATATATATATATATATATATATATATATATATATATATATATATATATATATATATATACAAATAATATATATATATATATATATATATATATATATACTTACTTATATAAAATAAAAAAATAAAATGTAACCAAAAAATTGTTAAATAAAAAAATATATATTTTAAAACTTTTATACTAAACATGCGACATTTACCTATATATATAACACACAAAAACAAAACATA
>DWQW01004349.1:0-20060 GCA_018249695.1 Heliconius erato demophoon | reverse complement strand
ATTATGTTGTTTATTTTTTGATGTTCACTTGTTCTTATCGTAAAGTTTGATTTGTTATGATAAAATCCATTCTATAATTACTGTAGCGATGATATATATTCCAATATTTTGCTATGATTAAAAATGAGGCCACTTGTGACGCAGAAGAACAAGTATGCGACTGTAAACTAGTACTTCCTAGGCTGTAGCTTCGATTTCTGCTGGAGGAAATGAAATAATTAATATTTTTATTTTCCTCGCTTTGGCATCGAGGCAACGCGCGGCGTTGAGTACCGGCTTTCATCCTATACTGCCTCCAGAATTGTGAATTTCAGATAGCAGATTGCGGAAAGTGATGATCGGAAGCGTCTTAACAGAATCGGAGTATCTTAACGCTAGGTTCCCAGGATCCCTGTCTGTCTTGTTACATCCGGGATACAGCGTGAAAATAAAAAAAGAGATAAGTAATGGTAAAACATTATGAATAAATTTATTGATAATCGGCTATGAGTTTATTTAATTAAATTTTACTTAAAGTGTAAAGTGGAAAATAAATTCATATACAAACATGTTTTTTTCTACGTCAACGTACAAAAAGTTATGACAAAAAACATTACAACACGTTCAATATATTTTTCAAAAAATAAATATAAAAAAAAACAAGTTTTTATTACTCGTTAATTAAAAAAGATATAAATATAATAATAAAAAGAACTAAAATGTTAAAATAATTAAAACCTGATGTATTAAATATTGCCGCCAGACTCTTGTTTTTATAAATAAAAGCGTGTTACATTGCAATTGACGAACAAAAAACACATTTCAGGTATTGCAATTTATTATTATATTTAGTTCTTTTTTAATTAACAAGCAATAAAAGCTTGTGTTTTTTTTTCTTTTGATTTTATTTTTAACTTTTTAGTTTTCACATCTTGCAGCTCTATCATGAGACCCTGCACCAAAGTATTAGATGAAATAAAATCCATTTCCCTTTCATTTGACACTTATATTAGGTTGGTTGAACAAAAATATGTACCTAATCCGCCATTTTGTACTGGCGGCAATCTTGGGTTTCAGTTTTTTCATAATGTATTGTATTCTACAATACAGTGGCGTAGCTGGGGGGGTGCGAGCGGTGCAGTCGCACCGGGCATCAAAAGGAAAGGGGCATCAAAGTCTACGATCAATTCTTCTAAAATTAGAATCAATCAAGAATCAAGAAATGTACAAGAAAAATGGGAGAATGAAAATGAAAAATACAATATTGCTATCATGTCAATGGAACATGAACTAGTCGATACTATCGATTTTGAAAATGTGATTAATGACATTGCTAGTCAAAAAGCGCATAGTGTCCGTTTTTAAATTTTTGCAATAATTTTTACCAAAATCTAATGTTATAACTTATATATAGTTATTATAGTTTTGAATCAATAACAATTTATATATCTAACTACTGTGTTTTGAAATCTGAAATTATTTTGACCATTTTAAAGGGCATCAAGTCCTAAGCTGCACCAGGCAGCAAATACCTTAGCACTGCTACAATATAAGCCTTTTCATTTTAGGTTGTTTTGAAAATATATGATTGCATTGTCACGGGTAATAAAGAAACACGGCAAATTTCAGCTCTATCAGACATTTAAACCATAAATAAATCAACTGTTTAACAACACATCTACTGATATAAAAAATCTGAGCATTAGTTTGATTGTCCCTCTAATCTCAAAAACTACTGTTTAAAATTTAAAAAAAAGTCTTTTTTAAATATTGTTTATTTTTGAAATATTTTTCATACGTAATCATGGATCTATATTTTTTTTCCTTAATATTTTTCTTCAATGGAAATAATAAGCGCAGCCGATATCAATAAACACTGATAATGGCACATTTTGCAAGAAATGCTCACGATATTTTAATAATAATTACATACATAGATATGCCTATTCTGATTCGATATCAAATATAAAAAGAAAAATTGCATGACTAATTTATCATGACTTATTTATTTCAATATTTTTTTTGTTAATCTGATGTAAACGCTTGCAGCCTAAAGCTTAGGATTGAAAGATTAGTCTTTAAATCTACTATTTAAATAGTCGTTTAATCTAATGCATAAGGAAAATTTATTATTAAGTCACTCACCCCTCAATACATCTAACCCAAAAAACTCCTTTCAAAATGTCATAACTATAGGGCCGGGTTGAATTTTATACAAAATATGGCAAAAACTATAGAACGCTCGTAATTTTCAATTGTATTAGATAGTAATTTTGAGAAAATTGACAGATTACTATTGAAATTTGCCAGTGTCCTGTACCATTTTACAAAAGTTTTCCACATGCATTCTCCTATTGTGTAACATTATCTCTTTTACCGTACAACCTCCTTCGTGTTTTCTCCATACAACGTGACATTGGCGAAGTGATATGTGCTCTACTGGCACACTCGGAACGCCATAATCGAAGAACCAAACCAAACCAAACCAAACCAAAACTTTTCCACTAAACTACCAATGACAATTTCATTACAATACAAAATTTTATCAACAGGCTTTGAAAATTTCTAAATTATTTGATTATTTAGAAATTTTCTAATCTTTCATATATAATAGATTAGAATTAAAACTAGGTTTTTATATCTAATATTTATTATCAAATATCTCTACAATCTATTTCATCGAAAAATCAAATGTGAATGTATGTATGTTTGTGTTATATTATAACATAAAAATGTTTTTTTAGCTTTAAGCTACTAGGCAGATAGAACCTAGGTTCCCATAATGTTAAGACGCTCTCTTGCCTACTTTCCTCGGATATCTGGAATAAAAGTTTTGGCGTCTGATTTTTATTGTTTGTTTTTTCGCATATAACATTTATCTGTTTTTATTTTAAACCGATAAATTACGAATAGTTAAGTAAATATTAAACAAATTTTGTACAACGGTAGGCGTAAAACACTAGAGAAATGAAAATATGTCCATGCTAAGGTAAAATAAAGAACAGCGTTAAATTCCGTTACAGTCCTAAACAGGCAAAGTAAGATTCGAGGAGAGTTTATTACCATTACCCTCTCCTCCTCCTCGAATCGTAATCATAAGTTAAAAATAGAATGAAGAAAGTATAATAACATTTTATTTATTTACACGTCTAGAGTCTTATCTTCTATATAACTGTTGTTGTTGTTATTCTCAAGATATATCACCTTGACCGAAATCTTATATTATTATGTTTCATTAATTATGACGAACAGAAAAACACTTTTCACACTTCGTATGCCATATATTTATATTTTATATTTATATTTTCTTACGTAGCATATCTAATATATACTTTTAATAGATCCCATCTAGAGGTTAGTTGTGGCGCAGGGGCACAGTGTGACTGTTAACGCGACTTGTTGTGACTATGTTCAGACATTAATAGAAAACATTAGATTGTCTAAACTAATCAAATTTAGTATAATTTATATTATACATGTCGAGGTTGAGCGCAGCGTTGAGTTCTGCCACTCAACACGCAAAGCCTCCAAAATTCGGCAGAAATGAAGAATGGGGAACGGAGTGGCTTAAGACTAGGTTTCCTCTGCCTACCCTGCTGTGTGCGAGATACAGCGTGAAGCTGATTGATTAATTGATTGATTATATTATACAAAATATAATAAACAAACAGCGGGGTTGAGTTCCGCCACTTAACACGCAATTACACCAAAATTCGGCGAAAAATGGGGAACGGAAGTGACTTAATGGGAACAAAGAGTTTTAACACTAAGTTCCCAGGATATCTTTGTCTACCCTACTATGTATGGTTGTAGAACATAAAGCTAAAACAAAAAAAAACGTAACACGAAAAAAAAATCTCCCAATAAATCTCATACATACTAACTAAAATCTAAAAAAAAACATGGAAAAATATGTAAAATAATAAATATTTACAATTCTAATTGAGCGCAAGTCGCGCTAACACTGTGTATAGATCGCTCGCTCTGAGAGTCACGACTCATATGCGCGTACGCCGCACGCTTAGTACTACGCGATCGGAACAACAGACGACACGTGCTTATTAAACACGCTAAGCTAAATAAGCCAATAACTCTAATAATACGATCAATTTAGCAAACTAACTATCTTTCCTAAGTGTGGAATAACGCTTTGTTAAAAAATGTTTAAAAATAAAATCAATTATTAATAATAAATAATTGAATAATCCCAAAGAAAAATTTATGAAATTGACAATAACTAAATGAATAAACAAGAAATTGGAAAAAAAAATCTTTTTAAGGATTGTTCGTTTTTTTTAAATAAGTACAAAAAATGTTAAATAATCATATTTTTATAGTGTTTAAAGTGTATACAAAGTGTTATTATGACGTGGACTGAGGAATTGGACGAGGCTTCAGTACTAGCCACCAGAAAGGGTTGTTGGCATATATTACTTTTTTACCTCTTGTGTGGCTTGGCATCGATTCCCACTTCGTTTTTAGTTTTCTCACAGGTCAGTATTTTTTAAACCATTTCTTGGTAGTTGAAAATTTTAAGAATAAATCACGTCGGTCTCCGCTTTCCGTCTATATTGTTTAAGATTGTGCTTGGGTGGCGAAACACAACACCACATATTTATTGACCTAATAAAAAAAACAAAAAAAAATCTTCAGTTGTACATAAAATTCTACTAATACTACTGAAATGGCGCTTAGAGACAAACAATATTATTTGTCATATGTCTAATTGTTATCTTCATCTAACATCTATGTTATGTCATATGATAAATGAAAATTGGAGATTAAGCCTTTAAGCCCCTTAAGAAAAGAAAACAGCAGCAAAGAGTGGGAAACAGAGCGTATTAACTCCCATTCGTGTGATCCCGGCCTAGAAGATCAGATCAGATCGGAGATCATCCTGGTACTGGTGGTGTCGTAAGAGGCGACCAAAGTACGTGTGGTAGAGTCACGTCGCCAGCAATGGCAACACGTATGGGCAGACTCGACCGGATCATTACCACGTTAAGTAGTGGCTTTATGCCCCTGCGTTTCCAACCCACCTTAAGGGCTGGCAACGCACTTGTAGCTCCTCTGGTGTTGCACGGGGTCGTAGGCGGCGGTAATCACTTACCATCAGGTGATCCGAACGCTCGTTTGCCTTGTCTTTCCATAAAAATAAAATCTCCCTACAGAGATGCTAACAACATAAATAAATTGTAACAAGCGTATAAAAATTTCGACGTAGCTTGGCGAGAACGCATGGCTTAGTGATCAGAGCGCCTGGTCGGTTTCCAGGAGGCGCCGGTTCGAGTCCCGCTGCGTTCAAATTTTTATACGTTTTCTAACTAAGTATAAAACCTACCTTGTTGGTTGTTATATGATACACCGTGAATTTGCTTAATAAAAGAAAAAAAAATGAATAAAAGGATCTATCATTAAAGCTTATCAGTCACTTTTAAAACTCCCCGACAGACAAAATTTAGCTTAGAAAGCAAAAAATTGTCATGAGCTTGAGAAGGACAGGGAGTAACAAATAAGGGTTTTCTTTGCACTACAGGAGATAATACACTTTCACGTAACAAAAAAATAAAGTACCAAAGCAAGCAAAGTTGTGAGCTCAAACTCTAATATATATAAATTGCTCCAGAGAAAATTAGAACTGCTAGCTTTTGCCAGGGAATTCTACAGTAATGTTTTTAATAATAACTTTTTTTTAATAGTTTTAATGATAAAAAATACTAAGCTGATTTTAATCGAATCAATTATAATCATTTGTAGGTTACTATGCTACGATTAGATTTAATTTTTTTATTAGTAAGGTTATAAATGTGAGATGTATGAATGGTTGGGCTTATTCGCTATATGCTCACACACAGCTCACTTCCAAACATGCCCATTCTTGAAATCGGAAATGTGTTCCATCACCCTAACACCGATGCTTCTTTTTGTTTGACTGATTTATGATAAGCCAGAGTTACAAACTAGTTTGTATATATGCCTGTTATGTACCATTGGCAAATCTGGTTTTCCAAGAATGTATAATAGGTACTAAATATACGCAATTAAATAGTTTTATATAAAATAAATAAATCATAAATCAAATCAGCTTCACGTTGTATCCCGCACACTGCAGGGTAGGCAGAGGGAACTTAGTGTTAAGACACTCCGTTCCCCACTTTCTGCCGAATTTTGGAGGCATTGCGTGTTGAGTGGCAGAACTCAAAGCCACGCTTGTCCTCGACACTAGAGCGAAGAAATATAAATTTAAGTAAATATTTCATCTCCTCGAGTGGGAATCGAACCCACAACCAGTCGGTTTTACAGTCACACTTTGCGCCCCTGCGCCACGACTGGCTTCAGTTTTATATAAAATTTGTAATAATCGCGAAAATCAAATATTATAATACTGATAGTTCTATTGGCCTATCAGTATTATAATATTTGACACTATTATTACAGTGACACCAGTTGCATTGTCACTGCTCTCTACACTTTGTGTTGTTATCAAAACGAGAAATTTAAAATATTTCTCTTCATCGATAAGAATCAGGCCCACAACCGTCGCGCTATCAGCTAAGCGGAATGGAAAATCTGATATTTTTTGTTGTTGTAATGTGACTGATAATAATACGATACGATAATAGATCCATAGAGTCGTATTAGAGATGCGACTTATTAAAAAAGTTGATAGTAAATTCAAATCCAACTCAGAATAATATTTATATTTATAGATAGTTGCAGACCACAACTTAACCGCGTGGAAATTATGTCAATACAATTTTACACTTTCAATAAAACAAGCGTTCTATATAATTTTTTCCGCATGTTTTAATATAAGCAGAGGGAAATATTATGTTAAGAAATATCGTTCTTCACTTTCCGCTTAGTTTTCAAAAAAGCAAGAAAATAAAAATAATTTGTGTCCCCGAGCAGAAATCGAACCAGCAACCGTCGCGTTTGTCCTTTCCTTGCCTAATAATCAAGAATACAAAGGATTTTCCTCACAAACACATTCAACGTCGTCGTGGCGCAGTAATTGAGTCTATATTAAAACTGCCTACGCGTGGATGATTAAGGTTCGAATCATGGTCAACCTTTGAGTCGTTGGAATCTGCGTGCGATGTATAGTGCACTGCGTAGGTCGACCTCAGTAAGACTAGCCATGACATGACCGCAATCAACTGAGAGGAATTTGTTATTGTATTATATATATTCGCTCTGGCAAAGACGCAAGCGCGGCGTTGAGTTCCGCCACTTTACACGCAATGCCTCGAGAATTTATGGGAAAGTAGAGAACAGTGTCGTAATGGGAACTGGAGTGTCTTAACAATAGGTTCTTAACTTCCACCTGCTCACCCCGCTATGTTCGAGAAACAGCGTGAAGGCAAAAAATAGTATTATTATTTTTAATTGCCCAGCGTTGACTTCCGCCAATTGCTACGCAATGTCACGAAAATAAGGCGTATAGTGGGAACGGAGTGTCTTGACACTAGGTTCCTTTTACCTATCCTACTATATGCGTGACAGTATTTAAAAAACCATACTCTTCTATATACAATAATTCTGCACGTTTTCACATAAATATTTAAATCAAATGAACATTATTATATTATTAGTTAAGCGCTCATGCTCTCACTACGCAAGAATGTCAAATGGATTTGAATAACAAAGTCTTGGTATTAGTAGGTTTAGGTTAATAATAATATACAAATACCTATTGTATTACTATTAAGCCTATATTACTATTATTAGGTATATTATATTGCTATAGCCTGTTAGATTAGTTTAACTGTTAAACGTATCTTACTATTAGCAGTTTTCACGGGCGTAAGAAAAGAGGTACCGGGAGGTTCGTGCCCATCCCAGTAATTTTAATAACAGAAAAAATATTCTGAAAAATAAAAAAATACTTCTGTACGAACAAATCTGTTCAAAGCTAAAATGCAGGCCGCCCCTTGAAATATTTCTAGACACGCCCATGGCAGTTTCACATGTTTTTCTCTTGGTAGAGTAGGCGGAGCGATCCTAGTGTCAACACATTCCGTTCTCTACTTATCGTCTGAATTCCAGACATTGATTGTTGGTGAAGTCTCTGTTGATACAAGACCTAATACTAATGCAATGGCAGCCGTATGTGGTAGGTACGGTATTATAAAAATACCATAGCTGAGTTGGGAGTTTAAGAAAAGAAAATGAAAAGAAAAAGAAGTCCTATTAAAGAAAAAGTCCGGTCGTGGCGCAGCGGTACGAGGTGTGACTGTAAAAACCGACTAGTTGTGGGTTCGATCCCCACTCGAGGAGATGAAATATTTACTTAAATTTATATTTCCATTTCTTCGTTCTGGTGTCGAGGTTAAGCGCGGCGTTGAGTTTTGCCACTCAACACGCAATGCACGCAATACCTCCAGAATTCGGCAGAAAGTAGGGAACGGAATGTCTTAACACTAGGTTCCCTCTGCCTACCCTGCAGTGTGCGGGATATAGCGTGAAGCTGATTTTATTAAAGAAAAAGAAATCCTATTACCACAGAAATAATTCAAGAATGATTAATGCTGACTAGATGTGTTCTCTTAGTTGGGTAAGTGGAATTAGTTTAGCTGACCCAATCAGGAATAATGATACATAGAATGGCAAATATCAACGAGGAGGTTATGGTGAGAATGAAGCAGGACATATACAAATGGCTTGGAAACGACAGAGAATTAGTTACGAAAGAATGACCAAAAAGATCTCGATTGACATTCGAGAACACAGCAACGATACTAGTGGATGGTCATGTATAAAATCATCAGATATGGTCATGTTTACTTACGTTTGATATTCACCTAAAATCGTAGAAAAAGAGACCCAGTAGAAGTTAATATTCATTAAATTAACACTAAGGCCGTCATGACGCAGGGGCACAAGCGTGCGACTGTAAAAGCGATGGTTGTGGGTTCGATTGTCACACGGGGGAATGATATATTTAAAATTTTCATATTTTCGCTCTGGTACCAAGGCAAAGGGCAGCGTTAAGTTCCATGATTCAACACACAATAAAAATGGAAACGAAGTGTGTTGACACTAAATTAATGAAAGTTACATATTAAACGATCAAGCTTAGTCCCACAATGCGGTTTTTATTATTTACAAAAAATTATGCGTATTTTTGTCATAAATTATTCAAACTTTTAAATCACGTCACTCAATTTTAACGTTAGCTGCTAAGATATTTATTTTATAAAAATCCATTAACATATATAAATAATAGAAATAATAACTTATAGAAATAATAGATTTCGTCAAAAACATGTTTTTTAACGATTTATATGTATTGAGGAAAATTGTAGTGTTAATTCCAATTTTAATAGCAAAACTTTATTAAGGCCAGTCGTGGCGCAGGGGCACAAAGTGTGACTGTAAAATCGACTGGTTGTGGGTTCGATCCCCACTCGAGGAAGTGAATTATTTATTTACATTTATATTTTAATTTCTTCGCTCTGGTGTCGAGGCAAAGCGCAGCGTTGAATTCTGCCACTCAGCACGCAATGCCTCAAGAATTCGGTGGATAGTGGGGAACGAAGAGATCTAGAAAACTTATAAGTAATGCTGTATACATTATAGTATTGACTTTTTTTAAAGGTGTGCGTTCCGATAGTTTTCGCTGTTTTAGAAAGGTGCTTTCATTTTATTTAGGACAGCATTTTTCTAGACGTCTGATAGTGCTTTCGTTTTTGGGTATAATTGACTTTGATAAATAATTTAATGTTTCCATTCATTTGACCTTTTAAAAAATAGTGTATTGCGATAGTCGCAGAGAAACTTGTTTCGACCTACCAAATTTACATGCCATTCCGAAAAAACTAGTCTAGTTTAGTCACTTGTTTTCTGCGCCTAGCCTGCTTGTACGGAAAAAATGAGAAGTAGAAACTGGGAGAATAAGTTATTTTCATTTCTTCGATCTGATAAAATGATAAAGCGCGGTGTTGAGTTCCGCCACTCAACACCCAATGTCATAAAATTGGGGAACGAAGCATGTTGACATTTATACAGCATGATATTTGATACAGCATGAACACAAAAAAAATATCAATTCATGTAGTCCATATAGTACATATATTTCCAGGTCTTCACAAATGCCACACCAAGGCACTGGTGCGCTGCACCACCAGAACTTGCAAAACTGGACATCCAGGAAGAAGATCTCCTAAACCTCACGATACCAAAGGAGAAAGAAGAATTCGAATCATGCAGAATATATGCTATAGACTTGGATATTTTTAATCAAATCTATAACAATACTGTTGAAAGGTATTTAAGTTTTGAGATAATAGAATAATACATAAAATAAGAAAAAAACAAAAATGTATATGAAAATTAAGGCGGTCTTATTGCTTACATGTCTTACAGACATTTTTTTTATTTCACGCTGTGTTTTACATAGCATAGGGTCAACAAAGGGAATCTAGGAACATAGTGTCCTCCGTCCCTATTAACTGAACTCCGTCCCTATTAGGACACTTCGCTAGCCACTTCCCACCGACTACTAGAAACATAGCATGTGGAATGGCAGAACTAAACGCTGCACTTTATATCATTACCAGAACGAGGACATTAAAATATGACATAATCAATATGTTGTTATTTCCTACTCTAGGAAATAACAACATATACGTACACACAAAATTTTGGTGTTTACAGTCACGCGATTGTGCCGATGTGCCACGACTGGCCTCAAATATAGAATTTTATTTCAAGATAAAGTATATTTGCGGCTTTGAGTTTTGGCAGTCAACACGCAATGCCTCCAGAATTCGACAGAAAATGGGGAACGGAGTGTCTTAACACTAGGTTCCCTCTGCCTACTCTGCAGTGCCCGGGATACAGCGTGAAGCTGATTTATTTTATTTTTATTTTTGAAGTATATTATTTCGTAATTTTGTCTCTCGATTTACACATATTGATTGCTGGATAACGTAACAGACAAACGAGAGTTATAACCTTTGATAATACAAATATTAAATTTTATCATAGGAAAATGTAAAATCAAAAGACACTCTACTGACATACTTCTTATTTGGCGGAACTTGCCGCTGCACTTTGTCTGTAATAAAATCTATTTGAGGATTATTAGTTTCACAGTTGAGGCCTGTCTTGTCGCAGGGGCACAAAGTGTGAATATTAAACCTACTGGTTGTGGGTTCGATCCCAACTCAAGGAGATGAAATGTTTACTTAAATTTATATTTCCATCTCTTCGCTCTAGTATCAAGGCAAAGCGCGGCGTGGAATTTTGCCACTTAACGCGCAAAGCCCTTAAAATTCGATAGAAATTGGGGAACGGAGTGTCTTAACGCTAGGTTCCCTCTGCCTACCCTGCAGTGTGCGGGGTACAGCGTGAAGCTGATTTATTTAATTTTTTATTAGTTTCCCATTCATAAGCTTTATCCAAACGTAGATTGAACTCCGAAATATATCACGTTTGTATTGCATCAAGGCGGCGTCAATATTTACATATTAAAGAGTAATAGCAAATGATATTTAGTTTACTATTCATTTATTTAAATCAATAAATATAAACAAATATCTCTAAATCCATTATATGAGATATATACATCCATGTTTACCAAAAGTCAAGTGCCGTCATAATTTTGATTCCATACATTAAGACTTGGCTTCATTCCAACAGTAATGGATTTTCATTTGCCATACATCCTATTAATCCCAATCCTACTAATATTATATGTGAAAGTTTATGAGAATGAATGTTTGTTTTACTTTCACGCAAAAACTACTGAACCGATTCAGGTTAAATTTTACAGTAGGCTACAATTTGTCTAAATATTTTGGTATTAGCTAGCCCTAATATGACAATAAATATAAGCGGACGAAGCCGCTTTTGAGTAGCTAGTAAGATTATACAGATTTAGATGAAACTTTACAATTATGTAGTTTATACACTAGAATAACACATGCTTTTTTTGAAGATTTTATACACTTTGGCTATATATAATATTATATAATCAGTATAAGCGGGTAAAGCCGCGGCAGGGTCTCTAGTTTCTTATAAATTATAAGACTGATAAAAAACAAATTAAATTAATCAAGTTAATGCTATATCCCGCATACAGCAGGGTAGGCAGAGGGAACCTAGTGTTAAGTCACTCCATTCCCCACTTTCCGCCGAATTTTTAAAGGCATAGGGTTTTGAGTGGCGAGACTCAACCCGGTTTTTGCCATGTTGCCAGAGCGAACAAAAAAAACATTAAGAAATAATAATTCATTCCCTCGAGTGGGGATCGAACCCCCAACTGTTGTGTTCCAGTGACATTCTTGTGCCCCTGCGCCACGACAGGCTCTAAAATATAAGAATAATTTATTCCAATAATTATCCCGTCACCGTCTTGGCGCAGGGGCATAATCGTGCGAAATGTGAACACGATGATTGTAGGTTCTTATCCCACACAGGGATTGAATGAAATTTAATATTTTCATTTCCGCTAGCAAGGCAAAGCGTGGGGAACTAAAGTGTCTCAAGTGTGTTCTATGGAAGCTTGTATCTGTCTACCTATACAACAGGATTAGAAATAAAACTAATTTTAATGTTTCAGATCTGATTTAGAACATAATACGTTATATAGTAAGAAGAGGAACTCCACTATATTAAGCGAAGAAGATGAAAGATTACGGGTGAATATTTTTTTTCTTGTTTTATTTTTTTAACCATTGTATTGACTTGATTTGGTAATAGGCGTGGCGTTGGGTTATGTGAATTGAAGCGAAGTTTCTTATCGCCAGTTTGGATATTTTGCATTCTGCAGAATAAAGGCGTTAAAAATTTACATGTACAAAAATTTACATTTTACAAAAATTACAATTTTTGTGTCGATTAGATGATAATAATTATCATTAATTATTATTATAGTATCTTATTATAGTTGGAACGGCAAAAGAAGCCTTTTGTTAAAAAAGACAATATGTGTTTAAAAATAATATATCAATCACTTTGGTTGATTTTGTGCCTGATCGAAAATGATAGCAATAAAATAACCGTTGAACGCTATATACATCTTTTAACTCTAGATAGCTAACCTTCGTTCCTCCGTTTCTCCGTTCGACGGGCAGTGTAATGAGGGTTAAAGGTTAAGTTTATCTCGCATTTCTTTAAATACACTACCTGATTTCGTGAACTATATAAGCAAGTTTATTTAATATATAAAAAAGTTAATTCAATTTTCTTAATATAATAAAAATATAATTTAAGTATAAAATTTTTATTAATTTAAATATAAAAATAAAAATGTCGGTTGGTTATTGAATAATTCATTAAAATTCTTGCTTAAGTAATTAACAACATTGACGTACGATATAATTTAAGTTGTACAAATTTAACTTATTAAAGATTAGATTTATATTAATTATTTAATATACATAAGAATTCTAGAAATTGCTGTATATTTTTTATTGCTCAAGCTCAAGATATAATTGCGCGTTTTTGTAAATCGAGCGAAGTGAATTTTGATAGTAAACAAAAATCGGTACAACTTAATAATAATCTAGTTAAATCACCTACTATACAATTATTTAAGTTTATCGGATCCTAGGATAATTAGTTGAAATTTCATGACATATTTTCTAGTCTCATTCGTTCTAACGACGAACTTGACGACATAAATAAATTCTATTGTTTAAGAAAGTCACTAGAGGGTACCGCTGCCGTAGTTATACGGTCCCTTGAATTTTCAGCAAAAACTTGTCCTGTTGCCACTCAACACGCTAAGCCTCCAAAATTCAGCGAAAAGTGGGGAACGAAGTGTCTTAACACTAAGTTCCCTCTGCTTACCTTGCTGTGAACGGGATACAGCGTGAAGCTGATTTTTTTTTTATAATAAGCTTTTACTTTAGAGATCAGTTTTGCTTTTTAGAGACCAGTCGTGGCGCAGAGGCACAAAGTGTGCCTGTAAATCGACTGGTTTTGGGTTCGATCTCCACTCGAGGAAATGAAATATTTATTTATGTTTATATGCACACTTTGTGCGCCTGCGCCACGACTGGCCTCACGTCGTGTTTCATTACACAAAATATGTGTACGAAATTAAACTTGCCTACTAATAATGTCGTCCGGTCCGTTTTGGGAATATATAATTGTCCGCTACCGATTAGTAAATTGTGTCGTGGGAAAATGAATTCCTTATTTAATCAATGCTCTGAGAATCTTACCTGTTTTGTTTTACCATCGCTTATAAATAAAGAACCGTATAATCATATAAATATTTCAACATTTAATATTGAATCAAATATAAATTTAGCCGTTAAAATACTAGTCGCGGCCGAGGCCAGTCGTGCCGCAGCGGCACGAGGTGTGACTGTAAAACCAACTGGTTGTGGGTTCGATCCCCACTCGAGGAGATGAAATATTTACTTAAATTTATATTTCGTTTCGTTTTATTCTGCTGTGTGCGGGATACAGCGTGAAGCTGATAAAAAAATACTAGTAGCGGTACTTTATCTGAGACTGTTGTTGATGAAGGTGTTAAATTTCATTTTACACCTTCATTATGGTCATCTTTGGGAAGGAGTGTCCACAAAATATAATTTACAAAAAATACTGGGGAATTTTAACGTTATTTATGAGTAATTATATAATGTTCTTGTACAAATTAAAACCATGTTAAATTCCCGGCCATTAACGTATATGCCAACTGATTCTGATGATTTAGTGAAAGTCGGGGGTCAAAGGCGTGAGATCTGCATCTCATGCCTTTGACCTCCGGTCTCTTTCTCATTGGGCGATCACTTACATCGTGCCTTCAGCGAATTATGAGGACCAGAATATTAATAAGCTGACAAACAAAAAATATTATAAATATATATTTCGTTTTCGTATAAAAATTTCGACGTAGCTTGATGAGAACGTATGGCTTAGTGGTCAGAGCGCCTGCTCGGTTTCCAGGATTCAAGTCCCGGTACGTTCAAATTTTTATATGTTTTCTAAATAAATATTTTTCTTTCTTAAGTGTGGATTAACACTTTAAAAATGTTAAAAATGGACTTTGAATTTTCCTGACCTTCTTTTACCACTTGGTTCCTTCCATTTGGTGACGTACTTTATCCATTTATTATCTGTTGTCCATGCGACATGACCTGCCCATTTCCATTTTAGACTTTGCATTTATTGTATTGCGTCTATTATTTAAGTTTTCTACTTATATTCTCGACTCCATTTCTCGGATCCAGCTAATACTGCCTACAATTTAATAAATACTTTTTAGAAAACTTGCAAATATTACATATGGAATAACACTATTTTTTTTTATTAAATCGCTTAAAAGTGTCCACGCTTATAGCGTTAAAGTAAAAAAAAAAAATAAAATTTAAAATAATTTATAGATACAGAATGCCATATTGTCTGCGAGAAAAGAACCTGTTGCTTGTGGAAATGGATGGAAGTACAATACTGAACATTACAAAAGAACTTTGGTTACCGAGGTAATAATTTGTACCTAAAAATAAATAAAAATAAATGAGCTTCACGCTGTATCCCGCACACAGCAGGGTAGGCAAAGGGAACCTAGTGTTAAGACACTCCGTTCCCCACTTTCTGCCGAATCCTGGAGGCATTACGTGTTGAGTGGCAGAACTCAACGCCGCGCTTAGCCTCGACACTAGAGCGAAGAAATGGAAATATAAATTTAAGTAAGTAAATATTTTATCTTCTCGAGTGGGAATCGAACCCACAACCAGTCGGTTTTACAGTCACACTTCGTGCCGCTGCGCCACGACTGGCCTCAATTTGTATCTACCTATTTAATTTATTTAGCTTCATACTGTATCTCTTACATAGGCGTCTGTATGCAGGGTAGTGGTAGGGCTCAATGGTTTTGAGCTTTTGTTTCGATATCACAGCGAGGAAATGAAAATAATGTATGTCCCCCAATGGGAATTGAAATCACATTATATTCTTCATATTCTTTTGTACGTATGTTTGTTTGTCTCTCTACTTCTCCTAAACGGCATGATCAATTTGGATGAAATTTGAAATATATATTTCTCTAAATTTCGGAATGACTGAAAGAAATATATAATAATATAATAATGGTACTTCAATTTATATACAGTAACAGAATAAAATTGCATCTCATTTACAATATTAAAAAAATAACTAAAATTTTCCATTTTCTTCACAGTTTTCTCTTGTATGCGAAAATAATTGGCTGCCCAGCACCAGCAACACGCTGTTTTGGCTTGGATCCATTTTTGGCAATTTATTCTTCGGATGGATGTCGGATAGGTTAGTGTGTTTCAATATTTTTAATCTCAGATAAAAAAATCTTAGATCAAGGCTAATATAAAGAATTAAAAAGACATTTAATAGATATATGCTTTGCCTGATCAAACTATCTGATAATTTTTGCCGAAATATAATTATTATTTAAGTACATATTTTTTTTGTATATATTTTTGCCTCATTATATCTTGCTTGTAAGCAGGTTAGGAAGAAGTTACCTAGAGTTAAGATATTGCGTAACCTAAAACTTCTTGCCTAATTTCGGGAAAGCGCTTGTTGAAGAGCGCAACTCAACGCTGTTCTTTGTCCTCATCAGAGAGTAGAAACGAAAAAAAGTTATTTTAGGCGTCGAACATACAACCGTTGAAAGAAATGCCTAGACTGTTAAAAAATATTTAATTTTCAGATACGGTCGACGTATAACAATCCTTCTGATGATCGTCCTAGAAGTTCCTCTATCAATAGCTGCAGCGTTTTCTTCGAACTACTGGGTGTATATTGCATTGAGGGTGGCCGGTGGGCTGTTCTTTCCCGCATTGTATCAACTACCTTTCGTCCTGGCTTTGGAACTAATGCCACCTTCTAGAAGAACGTATACAGGTTAGATCTTGTAAGAGTAATAAAACATTTCTTCTTTTTTATAGCTTCAACTTTAGCATTCTGTAAATAGGTTAAACCTAGTGTTTCCTAGTGTGACACTCCGTTTCCATTGAGAAACTACCATTTTCCACTTTCCACCAAATTCTGGGTGCAATGTGTATTGAGTTGCGGAACTTAACACCGGGTTTTGCCTCGTTAGCAAAGTGAGGAAAGTAAAATATTAAGCAGAGGGAACCTTGTGTTAAGATACTCCGTTCCCATTAAAATACTTCCATTCTCCACTTTCCGGCGAATTCTGGAGGCGTTGCGTTCTTAGTGGCGGATTCAATGCCGCTTTGCGAAATTCCTTTTTCTTTTAGTGACGAGGTTTAAATAAATAAAATCAGCTTCACGTTGTATCCTTCACACTGCAGGGTAGGCAGAGGGAACCTAGTGTTAAGACACTCCGTTCCTCACTTTCTGCTGAATTCTGGAGGCATTGCGTGTTGAGTGGCAGAACAGTGACGAGGTTTACTTAAGATATAATGTAAATCTATGCTTATTTAATTATTTTTTATGAATTATTCTTTTTCCATATAGGAATTGTGGTGGGCATGATGTTTGCCAGCGGTATGTGCCTGTTAGCGCTCTTAGCATATCTCATACGAGACTGGTTCTATCTCTCCTTGGCTACTAGTCTACCTTTCATTTTGTTATTTACGTAAGTATTTCCTTTTAGATTTTCTTTAAATTGTAGATTTTTTTGATCAAATAGAACAATATAGACTTATTGTATTAAGGCCGTCGTGGCGTGGCTATGATTGTGGATTCGATTTTCAATCGAAGCAAAGGTTTATATTCATTTCCTTGCTCTGGTAACAAGGTAAAGCGTAGCGTTGAGCATTTCGAACACTGCGTATCTGGCACGACCCAACGCCGCGCTATGTCATCTTACTAAAATGAGGAAACGAAAATAATTAATTCCCCCCAAGAACAATTCACGCGCTTACAGTCAGATGATGTCCTGCTGCGCCACGACTGCAACATGGAAAGATGTTTAACCTATTTAAGTATACGAGACTGAAATCAAAATTTGAACATTTCAGTTGAGTTCCGCCACTTAACGAACAGTATGGCGAGTATGGTAACTTAATACAGTATGGTAACTTAATACTTCCCTCTTTCCCTTTGGCTACACTGCTATGTGATAGTAAGCTTTAAGCTGATTTTTTAAAAAAGTATTACACTTTCTCTTTTTTACAGATATTACTGGCTTATCCCTGAGTCACCGCGCTGGTTAGTGGGACGCGGTCGCATAGCTGACGCCGAGAAGGTCTATAGAAATTTAGCAAAAAGAAATGGAATCACATTGGACTATGGGTTTTTATTAGATTTACATGTTAGTATGTACTAGTTTCACGCTTTATCCTAAAACATACACTTGCCAAATTTCAACCATGCAATTCTCATAATCTCCGAGTAAAATAAAAATGTCACATACGGACGAACGGACAGACAGACAGCCTTGACGAAATTATAAGCATTCCAGTTCTTTTGCATTCGTAGCCAAATGCAATCCAACCATGAATCTAATAAAAAATACTCCAATTGTGGATTGAACCCAAAACTTTTGCTTTTTATAATCATAATAATTTTACCTCAGTTCATTTTCAATTTCTTTTGTTTCTTACAGAAGAAAATAAAAGTAGACGAAGGTGACGTGGAAGTGCCAGTATTATCTAATATGAACGGTCATATACCGAATCAAGGATCTGAAGAATATATAGACAGAAGAATTAGCAACATGCTTTCTTTTAAATCAGATCTAAAAAAAATAAACGATAACAACAGTGAAAATAAAGATAGCAAAGAAGTAACTATGCCATTAGAACTAAGTGATGGTAGACTAAGAAATTATAGAGATTTAGAAAATAATGAGGATAGTATGATAAATGAAGGAGATTTATCAAATTCAATACCAAGAAAAAACTCATTAAGAATAGAAACAGCATCACCAATGCAATCTTTTAGACGAAAATCCATACAAATTGTAAATAAGATATTACTTAAAGATGAAGAAGAAAATATGTTAGAAAATAAAAGAATGGATGATCAGAATTCAGAAGGCGATTGTAAAGCGTCACCCCTTGATGTGTTTAGATATCCGAATTTAAGAAAAAAGTTTTTTATTTTAACTTTCAATTGGGTAGCTCTAGGAGTTGTTTATAATAGTTTAAGTTATAATTCACCGAATTTAGGGGTAGATGATTATTTGGCGTTTTTTATTGGTGAGTACTGTTATAATGTGGTTAAATATATTATTTTACTTTGTTTTTTACTTTATGATAATAACAAAAGGCGGTAAACGGTCTCTGCTTTTGGCTATCTTAACCTATCCTTTTTTTATACTTTATCCATAAATAAATCATAAGCCGTTGTTTCACAGTGAGACAGTGACTTTAAATGTGATGGTTGTGGGTTTGAATCCCACTTAGGGGAGCAAATTATTACCCCACTGTAGTATCCACTGCCCACTTTATTATTATAATGTGTCTTTACCTACCCTGCTAGCGGAAAAGTTTAAAAAGTTAGTTCACAATAAATAAATAAAAATATTATAATGATGAATTTTTGCATATTACAAAAATTTAAACTTGGCTCCGTCGTGGCGCAGGGGCACAAGCGCGATGATTTTAGGTTTGATTCCCACCCGGGGAATAATAAATTTAATATTTTCATTTCCTCTGCCTACCCTGCTATGGGCGGGATATACTGTAAATCTAAAAAAAAATAAAGCGTTTGAATGGTTGAGCCTGCTTATCTCGAGGACTACTCGTTCAAATTGAATAAATGATTGTGTCCGATAGTCCATAGGTCGTCGCTATGTATTTGTAACAGTACTTTTGTAATACTGTACTTTAGTTTAGAGTTACTTTGGGCACTTAGAATGTGTCATGACTTCCTCGTATATTCATGTCACACAGCCGTCAGTTACATTCTTTTTATTTGACCACGGCAGCAAAGTCGTAAATTAAAGCTAGTCTTATTTATATTTCAGGGGGAGCTGTGGAATTACCATCTTACTTCATAGCATTGCAATGTATGGAAAGATACGGCCGACGCTGGGTTCTATGTGTATTTATGAACATAGGGGGCTTAGCGTGTCTCAGCTGTGTTCTTGTACCTGAAAGTAAGTTGATTATTTTGACATTTTTCAAAAGTATTAATCATAGGAGTACGTTAATGAAATAATTGTT
>DWQW01004348.1:0-20060 GCA_018249695.1 Heliconius erato demophoon | reverse complement strand
TAGTGGATGTCCAGAATATGAAAATAAACATTTGCCCAAATTTCACGTTTCTACCATCAGCGGTTACGGCTCTGCGTGCGTCTTACCTCAGTCAGTCAGCACAAGTCCTTTTATATATATAGATATATATATATATATATATATATATATATAGTCTGTATCATTTCATATTTATATATATATAAATATGAAATGATACAGTTAGTAAAGATTTGACAATACTCCAATATGGAACCTTAAAATAAACCTTAATTTTTCATCCTAAAATATTTTATATATAAAACACATCACACGTTTCATGGCGATCAAACAAAAAACAATGAAGTATTGTTCTCCATTTTTTCAGCCCACACTGTTATCCGGTTTTAATGAAAATTATTCATCTTCTACTTTCCTTTGCCGCACCGTCGTAATGAAAATTTAGACATTATTAAAATTATATATTAGAAAAGGAAATGGTTCTTTTTTATAGCAGGCTATAAGTTTAGGAATTCTTTTTTGCTCACGTTTTAGGAATAAAACTTGAAGTTATATGGGAAAGAGATGGCTAGGTACGGCAGAGAAAACCTAGTGTTAGATTATTCGGTTCTCCGCATCTTGTCCCAATTCGAGATACTGACTGTTAAGTCTTACTAGAATAAGTTGGGATCTAAACACGATGGCCTTGGGTGCTAACAAACTATGCATGAGGCCTGAACCGTTGTTGACAGAAATGAAATATTTTTTAAACATTTTTAAAGTGTTATTCCACACTTTGGAAAGAAAAATATTTATTTGAAAAACGTAAATTTAGACGTAGCTTGATGAGAACGTATGGCTTTGTAGTTAGAGCGCCTCGTCGGTTTCCAAGAGGCGCGGGTTTGAGTCCCGCTACGTTCAAATTTTTATACGTTTCCTAAATAAGTAGAAATTAAATAAAAATATGTTTAATTAATAAAATAAAATTTTAATCGTCTTCATGAAATTTTTACAGCCCATTCAAACTTCAAAACTCTTGTAAAATTATATAATGTCTTCTCTCGGAAAAACCTAGTCAAATAAATAATTTAATGTATCTTTTGTGCTGATACACTATGTTACACAATAAATATTGTTCTCTTCCGTCTGTGGTAGACTAACAAAAAATATATATTTGTAAAAGTCTGGAGAATCTCTTTTATATCATACGACTACGCCATGAATTGAAATGTCAGTCACCATCAAATACACCGCGACATTTATATTTAAGTAATGAGTTAGTTGTTTACTTTTTTTAGAATTTATGAATATAGAACATAAATAATAGAGAGAAACTATAAAAGTTACTACAAAAGCAAACATTAAATTAGTAGAATTGAATGTTTCATTTAGTTTGGTGGCACTAAGTGTGCACATTGGTAAATACAGCAGAGTAGGCAAAGGGAACCTTGTGTTAAGACACTCCATTTCCCACTTTCTGCCGAATTCTGGAGGCATTGCGTGTTGAGTGGCAGAACTCCGCGCTTAGCCTCGAAATCAGAGCGACGAAATGGATATTTAAATTTAATAAAATAAAAATATTTCATCTCTTTGCGTGGGGAACGAACCCACAACCAGTCGGTTTTACAGTCACTCTTCGTGCCGCTGCGCCACGACTGGCTTCATATGACATTTGTATATATTTTTTATTAATAGGATATATGTATGGGGAACTTAGTTTCAAATAAATTTAGAATAAAATTTCCAAATCTAAGGTTAGAAAAATAAGGGATGATTGGATCCAGCCACTTATATAAGATATATGTAAGATAAATGAGTAGAGAGAGATATAAGGGGAGACATCGGTTGACCTTCGAAAACACAGTATTAAAGATACTGGAGGAAGGTCACGTAAAAAGCATGGAGGACCCCCCGGAGAATATGTATAAGAGGTTGATTACAATGGACGAGGCGAAAGAGGTATGTAGAGACCGTAGTATTTGGCGCTCAAGTTAAATTATGTACGTTTAGTTTCTCATACCTGTACCTTATATAGTAAATTTGGAAAAAAATTATCAAACCTAAAAATAGAATGATCATAGCCACAAAAAAAACACTCGCTTCATACTTTACTACTACTAACTACTAATACTTTCTTTTCATTGCCAACCATCTTATGTATCTATAACCCATATTATGAAATATTCAGATTCACCTATTTTCTTCTATATCCGGATTTTATTTTCTCTTAATAATAAGACAATTTAGTGACACATCTCGTATAAATAAATAACAATAACCGCAGTCATCATTACTAAAATTGATTGATATCATTTTATCATTTTAATACTTCATCTATCAATTAAAATAATTAATTACTTAACAATATTAAAGACACCTACGTATTTATATCATACATATCTGTTCAAATAGAATCAATCACTCGCGCCTACTTGTCATGTTAAACAAGGCGGAAAAACGACGAAGTATGTTAATTGCTTCATTAGTGTATGTATCAATCAAGGGGACACTCCCCCGGCGTGGATTGTTGTATGACCCATACATATGGACATTAATGTGTTTACAGTCAATCACTGGGCGGCGAAATCAATATGACATCCTTTGTCATGTTCTTTTCATTGAGGCAGTAGTATAACAAAATGATTGATGCTCATCTTACTTAGAAGGGATTAAGGACAAACAACAGATAAAGACGTATCCTCTATCTATTTCAGTGATTTTGTTAGTGATATGTTAAAATATTTTTATTTGCAATGTTATAGAGGTCAGGATGTAAAGTAATTGTTGATGATTTTATTTTGAATCAAACATATTGAAAAGGCAATACTTTTAGTGTCTGTAAAACATAAAAACATAAATCTTCGTTCCTAAGGATAGTGTAGCCACAAAAAATACTTCTTTTTGCTTTCTTTTCCTTGCCAACCTCTTTTTATACGTATAATAAACATTACCTAACGTAATTCTTCTTTTCTACTTTGGCTGGTTATTATATTCTCTAAATAATAAGAGAACTTTGTGACAAATTTCGTTTGAACAATAACTGCAGTTGTCATTTATATATAAAGAATTTTAATTTGTTAGAATATTTCATATATCAATTAAAAGTCATTTATTACTTAACAATATTAAAGACACCGTTTGCTCTATCAATCAAGGGTTGTCTTAAATTACTTTAATTACTACTACTGAAAGATCCCGCCCCCAGAGAATTGGCTTGGTACTCGTGACTTCGCATGAACTTCAAATTGAAATTCAATTTCATTGAAATTTATGTTTAAAATCTGTTTAAATGACATGTCCGTTAAATCTTGGATAGATAATTTAAAAAGTATATATTTTAATAAAATTCTTATATTGGTTTTACGTGATACTTTTTATTCACTTTAATTCATTAAAATGAAAATACAAAGTTTCGCTATCTCAACTTAGGCCGTACTTATTTACCGTACTTAGTAAACCGCTTTCAAATCTGACTTCATATTGAGATGCTGTTTTCATTAAAATTTTAATTTATATATCTATAATGGAACAAGATCGAATTCAAACTTGAGAACAATTTATAAATACGGGTCATAGATTGGTAATTTGGTATACTTTATTACAATGTTATTGACTTCTCTCTCTATTTTTCTTAGAAAAATTTCTAAAGTAGCCACAATATTTAAAACTCCTTTATTGCTCCAAACAGTCCTTGTATCTTTCAAACTCTTCACGAACTAATCATTAGGTGCTCGTAGCTTGACCTTTTCAAGTTAGTGCTTACGAATAGGTATATGTTGGTTTCGTACATTACTTTTACAACTTTTGCCTCAAAGTGTTAGTTGTTTATAAGTTTTCAAACTAGAAGGAAAAACTTTGCCAGCGGTTGAAACTTACAAATGGCAACATTGACTCAGTGGCGTAGTGAGGGGGGGGCAAGGGGGGGCATCATGCCCCGGGCGCTACTTCAGAAGGGGCGCCAAAAGGTCTGGAAAACTGCAAAAATGTTCGCCTGGGGGGCGCTGAAAAGGTATTTTGCACCGGGCGCGAGTTACGCCCGCTACGCCACTGCATTGACTTTGTTTATATCGAATAGATTTATTTCATTAATATATTTATATGTGCTGGCAACTACTTAGAACAAATAGAAATGTACCTATAAATATAGGAATAGAAATAACGATCTTTATACGTGTTTCATGTAGTTTAGTATTAAAATTATAAGATACAGTATATTTTTATTAATAACCACCAAACGTACAATAGTACGATAAATACAATAACTTAATAACATGTGAACTAGAAGTATGAGTATAAAAATATAATTACTTAAGTACTTACGTTACCCATTTTCCACCGAATTCTGAAGGCATTGCGTGTTGAGTAGCGGAACTCAACGCCGCGCTATGCCTCGTTACCAGAGCGAGGTAAATGAAAATATGAAATATTTCATTTTTTAGAGTAGGAATCGAACCCACAACTTGTCCCGCTTGCAGACGCACGCTTGTGCCCCTGCCCCACGAGTGGCCACGTAATTAATTTTAATAAATAAATATAATTAATTATAAAAAACATACTGACTTGGATCGAATACACTTATTAAGCTGAGCCGTTTATAATTATTATTTATACATTTATAGGACGCAAATAAATCTTAATTCTCTTTTACATCAAATAAAGTTAATCCAATGTATATAGATCTGTTTTGAATTCGTCGAAGTGTGGAATTAAATATAAACGTTAAGTTTGAATACTTTGAAAAACAACTTAAGATTTTTTTTCTTTCTGTAAATAATAATTACTCGTTATTTAAATCAAATATAAAATTAATATAAAAAAAATATTGTTATAATTTATTTTTTAAATCAAATATGGAATTGTTTCTTTAAAAAGTCTTATAAAAGTGTGGCTGAAAGAGTTAGTAACTTTTTGAGATGAAAGTCAATTTAAGATTCAAAAAAGTACTGAAGTCCAATTTAAATAATTCATATCCTTAGGCTATTTTCATTTTGTTTATGTTTATTTTCAATCTTTGAACCTCAAGGTTAACACGAGCAATAGGTTACTTGATAAAATCGCGATAAAATACTCCACTTTTTTGTAACTTCCCAATATTTGTCCTTAATTTATAGTGGAAGAGAAAATGGTTTATTGGCTTAGAATAGATTTATTGATAATAATACAATAGAATCTTCTAGGAATAGAAAGTGAATGAGCTTTTTAATCTCTGAAATCCACTACACCAGAGGATAAAATGAATTCAGTTTAAGGACCTCCGTATATGAAATAGTTACAGAGTTAATAAATCTGAACTATCACGGGCGCAGTGGCGCAGGGGCACAAGGTTGTGACTGTAAGACAATGGTTCTGGGTTCGATTCCACTCGAGGAAATAAATTATTATTTATAACTATTTTCATTTCATAGCTCCGGCAAGCCCGGCGTCGAGTTGCGCCACTCTATAAGCATGGATATAACAACGCTTTGAAAATTCAGCCATAGTGAGGAACTTACTGTCTTAACACTAGGTTCCCTTTAGTTCTACTAATTACAAAATTACATAATATCTACACGTGCTCGTTCATAAAAAAAATGTTCTAGGAATAATTAAAAGTGAAGTATTTTAGGCCAGTCGTGGCGCAGACCTTCCAACTGTAACTGTAAACGCTACTGTTTGGGGATTCGATCCCCACTCGAGGAAATAAAATGTTTATTTAAATTTATATTTCCATTTCTTCGCTCTGATGTCGAGGTAAAGCGCGGCGCAGAGTTTCGTCACTCAACACGCAATGCCTCCAAAATTCGGCGGTAAGCGGGGAACAGAGTGCGTTAACACTAGGTTCGCTCTTCCTACCCTGCTGTGTGCGAGATACAGCGTGAAGCTGATTTTAGAAGTATTTTTATGAGAGACTGGCAAAACACAATTATTAAAAATTTTAATCCTGTAGTCGTTTGAAGTTTTATCATCGTAATAATTAAATTTTTAACGAACCGTGATTTCATTAGCTTCTCTATTTCGATATTTTTACTTTTTATCTATCTATATTGCATTTTTTTTTCAGTTTGTTTCATGAGGTATTCATTGGAAGTTTCATCTTATTATTCTGTATTTTCTTTTAAAATTTTAGTATTGAAAATAATTTATAGGAAATTCACGTAAATTGATGAAAATGCATTTTGATGTTTTAAAATATTTTTGTCTTATATATATCCACATCTAGGAACATTCATCCAGCTGGAGTCACAACGATTGTCTGTAGAAGGCAGAATAGTTAATCGAAAAAGTTTCTAGCACGCTACAGAAATCTCAAAATATATTGTAAGCCAGTCAGATTTCTATATGTATTGAAAGTGTAATAATAATGTTGTTTTTAACATTTTTAAAGTGTTATTTCACACTTAGGAAAGAAAAATATTAATTTAGAAATAATCCACTAAGCCATAAGTTGGTCAGAGCGCCTGGTCGGCTTCCAGGAGGCGGGTTCGAGTCCCCCTACGTTCAAATTTTTATACGTTTTCTAAATAAGTAATAATGTTGTTGTTGAAAAAAGATGTTTTTAATATGTACACCACCCAGGTCATTGTAAAGTAGTTATTAGTTAAAATTTGAGAAAATTTCAATATGGAACCCTAAAATAAACCTAAATTTTTCATCCTAAAAGATTTCATCATAAAACACATCACACGTTTCATGGTGAATAAACAAAAAACAATGAAGTATTGTTCTCCATTTTTCCAGCCCAAACTGTTATCCGGTTTTAATGAAAATTATTCATCTTCTACTTTCCTTTGCCGCACCGTCGTAATGAAAATTTAGACATTATTAAAAATATATATTAGATTTTCGTAAAAGGTTTTTTTATAGTATTCTATAAATTTAGGAAGTATTTTAGGTTAAAAGTGAAATGATATGTGTGTGATTAAATATGGCACAGACAACTTAGTATTAGGATTCTCCGCTTTTTGTCTAAATTCAAAACACTGCATGTTAAGTCTTACCAGAGCGGGAAAACAGAATTATTTTCCTAAATGGGTGAGGATCGAAAGATGACCTTGGATCGCAACAAGCTTTTTATGAGGCCTGAAATACGGCCCCATGATTTCCTCAAAAAAAAAAATTTACATTTACCTAAAAAAAAGATATGGCCGCGTATTTCGACACTATCAAGGGAATCAAAATTCATAGGGTACTTCCGGGTGACCTAGAATTATGAAATGTGGTAGCAAGCATCTACAGATAGTTACTAGTTTAGGAAAAAATCTGAAAACTATACATTTGTGTACAAAAACGCATATTTCGACACTATAGGGAATATAAAGAGAATTAAAATTCATAGGGTACTTCCGGTTGACCTAGAATTATGAAATTTGAGAGGTAGCATCTACAGGTAGTACTAGTTCAGGAAAAAATCTGAAAACTATACATTTGTGGTTAGATCATAAAAAAGTGCAAGTAAGGTATCAAATGAAAGAGCTCTGGCTAAGCTAATGCTTGAATTTCAGAAAAAGCTCAAAACCTCTAATTTTTTACGGAACCCTCGATGGGCGAACCCGACTCCCGCTTGTCTAGTTTTTTTTATCGTCTTCACTAACAACTCTCAGTCCATTTAAAATTCTAACCATAGTTTTAACTACTCCATAAAAGCCTAATACAATATTTTTTTTCCCAAAAATTAAAATGTTATTTTTTCAAACAAAATAATTATAAAATTGTCGTTTTAAAATATAACGCCAATTGCCAAGAACGACGCACGCACACATAAACTTATCAAAGGGAAGCCGCCGCATACGCGTCATTCCGAAATCGAGTCGTAGGTATTGTCCGCAAAGTTCAAAGTTGTTTAACCTTTAGTAGTATTTTTGTAGTAGTTGCGTTTACATGCTTCTTCCACCCTGTATATCTGCTATATTAATAAACCACTTGGTAAAGACCTAGACTGACGTCAAATAAATTATTTAATGTATTTTTTATATGTTGAGATACTATGTTCCACAATGATATTGTTCTCTTCCGTCTATAGTTGACTAACAAAACAAAATATATACGACTACACCGTGAATTGAAATATCTTTCACCAACAAATACACCGCGACATTTATTTATAAGTAATGAGTTAGTTTGTTTACTATTTTTAGAATTTATGAATATAGAACATAAATAATAAATAGGAACTATAAAAGTCATTCAACATTAACCTGGTAGAAATGAATGATGTTATCAAACTAAGTTACTGCTTAAAAAATATTAATGCAGCAATTTACATTATATTTCTTTTAATTAAGAGTGTAAATGTCTGATATGATTCTATAACGATTATGAAAATTTATTTTTCTCTTCGCTAATACCTTAAGTAAGAGGTTCTCTAGTTAACTAACGCGTAAACTTCATTTATGTTTAATTTCGCATGACTTTTTTAGTGTGGTCCTCTATATAAATTTCCCAAAAATCTAAATTCAAGAGTAAGAAAGCATATTATCTTAAAAATGTAACAAACAACATTTTACAAAGATATATCGGGAAGTTTCATATAAAAATAAAATAAACATTCCAACCCCAAAAGTGGAAAAAAAAGGGATGATTTGATCCTGCCAGTCTCTGACACCTGTTAGTCGCATGTAGTAAATTGGGAAAAATAAAACAACTTTGCAACACATTTCGTATAAATTAATCACAATAACCGCAGTCATCATTACTAGAATTGAGTTTTTAATTTTAATACTTCATACATCAATTAAAAGTAATTTATCACTTAACAATATTAAAAGACATACACATATTAATAAGTATATTATTATTAAGTATATATTATATATACGTGGCGCAGCGGCACGAGGTGTGACTGTAAAATCGGCTGGTTGTGGGTTCGATCCCGACTCGAGGAGATGAAATATTTATAATACTTAAATTTATATTTCCATTCCTTCGCTCTGGTGTCGAGGTTAAGCGCGGCGTTGAGTTCTGCCACTCAACACGCAATGCCTCCAGAATTCGGCAGAAAGTGGGGAAAGGAATGTCCTAACACTAGGTTTTGCCTACCCTGCTGTGTGCGGGATACAGCGTGAAGCTGATTTAGATTTTTTTTTATATACATATATTATACATATCTGTTCAATTTGAATCAATCATACGCGCCTACTTGTCATGTTGAACGAGGCGGAAAGACGACGAAGTTCATTAATTGCTTCATTAGTGTATGTATCAATCAAGGGGACACTCCCCCGGCGTTGGATTGTTGTATGACCCATACATATGGACATTAATGTGTTTACAGTCAATCACTGGGCGGCGCGTGGGACAGCTATTATATTGAAATAGGTCATTAGAGGAATCCGGTTACCGCGTTTGCATTGAATCTAGTAAAAGTTAGTTTTGAAAATATGTAATATCGTCCGAAAGTGACGATTCCATCGTGGCCAATTTGATAATGTCTGAATATAATTGTAATGGTTGTGGGTTCGATCCTTAGTGATGGGAATAAATAGTTTTAGTATCCCTGCTCGGTGCTAAAGCGAAATTCCAGCGGAAAATAGAATGTCTTGACAACAGGTTATCTTTTTCTATCTCAAATGCAATGCATGACATGCCTAAAGACTAAATCAAATATAAATGTATAATTTTTTTAGAAATATTTTTTGAGCACACAAATTGAGCTACAAATTCTATCACTATAAAGGACAAAGGAGGATGTATACATCCTCCTTTGTCAAACACATTTCATTGAAGTAGTAGTATAACAAAATGATTGATGCTCATCTTACTTAGAAGGGATTAAGGACAAACAACAGATAAAGACGTACCCTCTATCTACATCAGTCACTTTGTAAATGATATAGTAAGATATTTTTATTTGCAATGATATATGCATTGTATAAAGGTCAGTCGCGGCGCAGGAGCACAAGCGCGTGAGTGGAAACGCGACAGGTTCTGGGTTCAATTGCCACTGAAGCAAATGAAATATTTAATATTTTAATTTTTTCGCTCTTATGTCGAGGCAAATCGTAGCGTTAAGTTCCACCATTGAACACGCAATGCCTCCAGAATTCAGTGGAAAATGGGTAGCTGATTGTGTTAACACTGACTGCCTCTGCCAACCTGCCACATGCAGGATACAGCGAAAATTATATGAATGTATGTAAGTGAAATTTATCTTTATTATACAGTACCAGTGTAAGAATGGACTATTTTTACTCTACTTTCTACTTCATCATTACTATATAAATCTATCGACCTCATTTTAATATTTTATATATTACAATTAAAAGTCATTTATTACTTAACAACATTAAAGACACTGTTTGCCCTATCAATCAAGGGTTGCCTTAAATTATTTCTGAAAGATCCCGCCCCGAGAGAATTGGCTTGGTACTCGTGACTTCGCATGATCATAATCAAATTGAAATTTTATTATATTTAAATTTATGTTTGAAATTTATTTTAATGATATGTTCGTTAAAAATTGGTTAGACAGTTAATACATGTTTTATGTTTATAAAAAAACCTATATTGGTTTTACTTGACGTGGTTACACTTTTTATTTACGTCTTTAAAATGAAAATATAAAATTTCTCTGTTTTATGCGATAATTACTTAGGCCCGTGCTTATAAGCTGCTCTCAAGTTTGAGTTTGATCTTGAGATGACGGTTTCATTCACAAATTACATCAAAATCGATCTCAGACTCGAGAGCGGTTTATAAACACGAGACAAAGATTGGTCATTTAGATGCAACAAAGCATTTACACTCTATTACGTACTCGTTACACTTTATTACAATTTTATTGATTTTTCTCTACGTTTTCCTTAAAAAAAATACTAATATAAACATAAGTAAATATTTAAAACTCCACCATCGCTCCAAGCAATCGTTTGTATCTTTCAAACTCTTCACGAAGTAATCATTAAGTACTCGTAGCTTGACCTTTTCAATTTAGTATTAACAAGTTGGTATATGTGTTGGTTTCGTTCATTATTTTTACTTTTTCCTCAAAGTGTTAGTTGTTTATAAGTTTCCAAACTCGAAGGAAAAACTTTACCAGCGGTTGAAACTTACAAATGGCAAGATTGACTTTGTTTTATATCGAAGAGATTTATTTCATTAATTTATTTTATGTGCTGGGAACTTCTTAGAACGATTAGGGGTACCCATAAATACTGGAAGAGAATTGACGATTTTTATAAATTTTTTTTCTTACTATGGTTTTTTATTTTTTGATGAAGTTCAGTATTATATAATAATAACTATAAGTACAATAGTGCGGTCAATACAAAAATAGAAATCAATAAAAACATGTATGAATATAAAAACATAATTACTTAAGTAATTCCATTCTCTACTTTCCATCGAATTCTGGAGGCACTGTGTTTAAATGAAAATATGAAATATTTCATTTTTTAAAGTGGGAATCAAACCCACCCTTGCCCCACGAGCGGCCTCGTAATTACTATTAATAGATAAAATATAGTTAATTATAAAAAACATACTTGGCTGCTTTCGAATACACTTACAAGCTGAACCGTTTATAATAATTATTTATACATTTATACGACGCAAATAAACCTTAATTCTCTTTTATCTCAAATAAAGTTAATCAACTATACATAGATCTGTTTTGAATTCATCGAAGTGTGGAATTAATAACGTTAAATTTGAATACTTTGAAAAACAACTTTAATATTTAAATGATGTTATCAAGCCTTTGAAACACATTAATTAGGTAATGTTACAATACAACAACTAATAATTATTATAATTTTGTAAAACTTACTTTTATTTTTGTTTATGTAATTAAAATAAATCTAAAGGGAACCTAGAGTTAAGACACTCCGTTCCCCACTTTCTGCCGAATTCTGGAGGCATTGCGTGTTGAGTGGTAGAACTCAACGCCGCGCTTGTCCTCGACACCAGAACGAGGAAATGGAAATATAAATTTAAGTAAATATTTCATCTCCTCGAGTGGGGATCGAACCCACAACCAGTCGGTTTTACAGTCACACTTTGTGCCACTGCGCCACGACTGGCCTCAATCAAAATGACATTTAATAAATAAGATAATAACTGCTGTTACTGTATCAATTTTTTACTTTGAAAAATAATAATAATAATATACTTTGCTCATATCGTCATGTGCTGTGTGCCACACGATTTGCTTTTGTCGATTAATAATTATTTATAGCTAAACGTAACATTGTTATCATACTTATATACCACGTAAACGATATTATTCAAAACCTTTTCAGCTCAATAACTTTTTACGTCCCTCCTAATGCTTAACCATTTTTCATAAATATACTTCGCTTTTATTAATGTTGCCAACGTTTAAAATTTTATTTATATTATATTATACAAAAAAATATTATTTCAACTTTGTGGTTTTAAATAACGTTAAGTATACAATAAATAACGATACAAATGAATTATTAGATTTAATTAGAATTATTTGTTGAAATTTTAAAGAAATTAGCACCATTAAATAAAACGAAATATAAAACATTTAATACGCTAATACTATAAAGTAACAAATTTTTATACATTCTCGTGTGATCTTTAAATTTTAAAAATGACATTTAGATATCATAGAAATATATACAGTTCATCCTCATTTCATTCTCTTAAGAGCACTTGATTTATTATTTATTACAAGACTAAAAATGGAGTTTCACGTTTCCTCTTTCGAAAATGACAAGGCTTCTAACCTACATCTCATATTTTTCTTTTATGCTTAGAATTTCTATAAATTCAGACACAGCGTGGAGCTACTTGCCACTTTATGAAAGAATATTACTTCGCAAATTTCACATGTGGAATCTTCAATAGAATACTTTCTGCGACAATAAATATAGTGAGAATGTGATTTATCATTAAAGTGTGAAAGAAAAGTCAAAAGCTAAATCCTCTCATTTACATTTCATATAAAATACTGATATGAGCACGATAGGCACACAACTACACGATAATTCATCTCTATATTATATAACTCCTTTTCTTATAACTCTCAACAAATTAATCAAACAAAATAATTTATAAAGAATACTTATGAAGCGACTAAAATAAATAAAAAATACTAAACTTTTTAGGAAGTTTATCAAGAATACAATATTGAATTGAGGCCAATCGTAGCGCAGGAGCACAAACTGTGACTATAAAATTGAGTTCAATCCTCACTTGAGGAAATTAAATATTTATTTAAATTTCTATTTTCATTCTTCGTTCTGGTGTCAAGGCAAAGCGCGGCGTTGAGTTCCGCCGCTCAAAACCCAATACATCCAGAATTCGGCGGGAAGTTGTAACTGACTCTCCACTCTATACTTTGTTGAGTGATTTGTGAGGGTCAATGTAAGTCGTTGGATCGAACGCACTATCGTAAGGCGGCCGATATGTTAAATACTCGCACGGCACACACCACACAGTTGTGTCTCATTTGTTTTCTACATTAAAACAAGTTTTTAGACTCATATGCGGACACTACTACATACACCGGAGTTCCAGGACATAAAATAGCACCACACACCCGTACGAGACGGGCGAACACTACTATATACACCGGAGTTCCAGGACATAAAATAGCGTACCCACACACCCGTACGAGACGGGCGAACACTATTACATATACCGGAGTTCCAGGACATAAAATAGCACCACACACCTACTCATCATACAACGAGTTATAGAACAACTGTAGAAAACGTTTTACATATATGTATGACCAATACCATACAAGCATCGCTTATGCATCGTAAGCACACCGCGAAACAACGTCGATCGCGGTATAACAATTAAAGGCCATAGCAATTTGCCTAGACAAGCATATTAGTACCAGCGAAGCTAAGCAGCAGTCGGTTGTGACTCTAATATCAGTTATTAGTAAAACATAGGGTCAATGAACTCTGACAATTGAACAAATAATTTATAATTAATATTTTGTTACTGTCTAATATCTTTATAATATTTAATTAAATATATTGACAGATTACCTTTATTGTAAGACATTAAATAGACTCATATTATATAATATTTATAAATTGTAAATACGTATTTTGATATAATAGTTTTATTGGTATAAATCTATTATAAATGATACTATTATGTTTATACACATGTTCTTTTACAGTATTATTTTTAATATTTACGAATATGTATAAACAATTAATAAATATAATTTACCATACCTATTTAACTTTAATTACACGATTCATACACACGCATCTAACAAAGATGGCAGCAAGCATTCTACGTATTATTAAAAACGTAATTTTACACACCTCCTAAAACATCATTATGCATTTATTTTAACTTAATAATTTAAAAAATATATCTTTGTATGTTAATGGCATTATGTACATTAATATTACGCTTCTTTGTTTTAATAATAATCTATTAAAAACTTACCGACGAAGTATTCCAAACCAAACAATTGTAAATACGTAATAAGCACTTATAACTTATCTTACCAGCCTCGAATAGTTATATCACCATTAAATTTACTAACTCACATGCATTTTACATATAAAATGTAACTAAATATTTATTAATTATAAATTAAAACTTCTCTAACCATTTTTGAGTAACTATCCTTCTTCAGACGCGTCCGCCATCTCCCCTCTTTTTCTTTCCTTTCCTCGACTTTGACGTTGACAGTAGTTTATTCAGCCAACATGATATTTTACAATAATTAAAATATTAATTATGTTATTATTTATTTTTAAATTATAATACACAATGATTACTTATAATTGTTTTAATAAATATATATTAAGCTGTAATTTTTAATAAATATATATTATATCTGCATGTTTTACCTACGGTATATTACGTCACTCTAATATTACTTGTAAACGGAACGCATAATTAAAGAACTTAACTAAACTATTATTTATAGGATTGTATTTATCATAAGCTAATATATTTGTCATAAATTAAATAACGTTATAAATTATATTTATAATATTTTCTTATAAATTATATTTTTTTTGCATTAATAATAATGCATTTTAATTGCATTTTAATTCTGGTATGGATCGTTATAAAGTGTAACACTATAATTTCTTTTGTGCCCTGCTATGTGTAGGATACACCATGAAGCTGACAAAAGTGAAAACTACACTTAAATTGTTTCAGCCATTTATGAGATTAACGTCCACAAGCAAAAAGACAAACAGACAAAAAAATTAAAAATAATTCTTTTGAGATCAATTACATCAATAAATATAAGTTTTTCTAATACAACTTCAATGTACTATAAAGACAGTTTTCAGTAATACTTTTATTATATGTATAAATAGATTCATAATCTGTGGTAAATCACTGACAGTTGATAATGAAGTATTTAATGACATTAAAGTTCTAAAGGTTAATAATGCTCGATATCTCGAGTATAGTATTCATAAAGATGTCTATCAATGGGTAATATATCGAGTTTACTACCGTCGTGTGACACTTACCTAAAAGCTGTTTACATCATTTTCTTTTATCGATATAACATAAAAGTCCTTCAAGTGCGAGTAGGTCTCGACTACCCAGGGTTACATGTCAATTTATGATTATAGGTCAACGGGACATGATACTTATTTAGAAAACGTATAAAAATTTGAACGTAGCAGGACCCGAACCCGCGCCTCCTGGAAACCGACCAGGCCGACCGATGTTGAAAAATCTACAAAAACAACGGGATATGACTTATTATATTGACAGACTTAACTCTACGGTCGTACTTTTTCTATATTTAAAATTTCATAGAAAATGCACAAATAACGGTGAATAAATGTGCGTATCTGTTGTTTACTTCTTAATTTTTTTCATGCTCTCAGCGACTATATTCCCGAGTATTTATATTAATTTCAGCTTTCAGTCCTTGACAAATGCAGAAGGGCAACAAAACAACAAAATAAGAAACGGAACCCTTATAGGATTATAAGGGCACCGTTTCTTATCTTTTGAAGTATGGAAAAGAAATTAATTCATATTAAACTTTTTTCCCCCTAGTAAAGATTCAACCTAGTTTTTAGCCAGAGGCTATCCCACTGCGCCATGATGGGAATATTAAATTTCTAAATGTAGGAAGCATAGAAATTTTAAAATATATACTTAAATGATACTTACATTTACAAACGTAACTTTGACCTTTCCTACGCCTATTATCGATTTCAAATTATACGACATGAATAAATACCAAATCAGTTGAAAGACCAATTAGCTAATTGCTTTGATGTTCAGATCTTACCTATATATCGTATCGTATACGTAAGAAAACTGAATACGCATTAAGAGATGACCAGAAATTTGCTAACGAAATCACTATGAAATTTGAAAAATAAATTCCAGGAAGCTCAAGCTTTCCTCCTCGACTTAAGTAAAACGTAAGGAAGGGTTGTTTTTATAAGAATTTAATTTTCATTCATATATAATTAACATTGAGGCCAGTAGTGGCGCAGGGGCACAAAGTGCGCTCTGTAAATCAACTAGTTGTGGTTCGATCCACACCTGAGACGATGATATATTTATTTATTTTAACAATTTCATTTCACCGCTCTGGTGTTGAGGGGAAAGCGCGGCGTTGAGTTCCGCCACTCAACACGCAATGCCTCCAGAAATTGGCGGAAAGTGGGGAACGGAGTGTCTTAACACTAGGTTCCCTCTGCCTACCCTGTTGTGTGCGGGATACAGCTTGAAACTGAAAAATAAATAAATAAAAATAATTAACATCGGGAATACCTGTGGTTTTGCCGCGACGATTAAAGGGGTATGAAGCTTCTATATTTTAGTGCAGTTTTGAAGGTTGCGATCACTGAAAAAAATCTGTTGACTCGATAATGATTCTCTAAAACATTTCAATATTTTTTTCCCACTCTTAATTATTCTCCTTATTATTTATAGTACGACTCCACACCTCATATCGTTGACATTAACTTATACAAATAACATAAATAAATGCTTACTATTCACAACCCAAGCAAATGAAACATCTTTCCAATATTACGAAGGCAAATTGAATTCCAGTTCAGGAAATGAGATCTGGTAACAAACTCAATTTTGACAAGTACAAGCTTAAGCGTAAATTACTGACGACTTACCTAAAGTGTAGGTACGGCAGGTTGATCTCGTAATTGGTTTTTAAAAGGCACCTTCTCATTTAAATATCATCTAATAAGATGTGTAATATGTTCTAAGAAATATTACAAACTGTTGTGCTAGTTTATATATTTTCTTAGAAAGATTTTGCGGTTTACTGATATGAATAAGGATGAGTTATTTCTGAATGTCAAACAATAATTAACGTACGTGATAAATTCGAGTTCTACTGGAAAAACTTCAACGTTTCACTTAATGAAGTTAGAAAAAAAATGTTTTTTAATATATTATATATGTCAAGGCCAGTTGTGGAGCATGGGTGCAAAAGTGCGACTGTGAAAGCAACAGGTTGTGGGTACAATTCCCACTCAAGGAAATGGAATATTTAATATTTTCATTTCCTCGCTCTGGTTACGAGCCATAGCGTGCCGTTAAGTTCCGCCTCTCAGCGTTCAATGCCTCGAGAATTCGGTAGAAAATGGGGAATGGAAATGCCTTGACATGACAACGGAGTGTCTTAATAGGTTCCCAGGTTCTCTCTGCCTGCCCTGTTATAGGTGGGTAAAACTAAAACATACACTATTTTCTATATTTTCACAAAAAATTACATTTCTTCGCAATAATGACAAAGTTATTAAATTATAACGTCATTATAGATCTACAATCAAAATCACATTATTTTAAATAGGGTAATATTTTATGAATATAGGGAATTTACTTTCTGCATGAATTATTAGCATTATACCAAAAATATATATATGCACCTATAATACTTATAATTCATGCAGAAAATAAATACTCTTTTAAATAATACTTAACTAAAGTTTTTTTTTAATAGATCGACCATCATATATTTTTTCCCCTTGAAGCATACACATTTATCTTATTTCAGCTATCAGCATCAAGCGAGGTCGGTGGCGCAGCGGACACAGTGGTACGCCGCTATCGCCTTGAAAATGGAAACTCCCTTGGAGAAAAGGACGAGGTAAGGAACTCGTGTCAGAACCTCGTAGATCTTTATAATCTAATCTAATCTTATCTAACTTCACGCTGTATCCCTAGCGGGGTAGTCAGAGAGAACGTAGCGCCAAACACTATATATTTTCTATCATGTAGATCTTGAGGTTAGTCGTGGCGCAGGGACACAAAGTGTGACTGTAAAATCGACTGATTGTGGGTTCGATCCCCACTCGAGGAAATGAAATATTTATTTACATTTATATTTTAAATTCTTTACTCTGGTGTCTGCCTACCCACCCTGCTGTGTGCGGGATACAGCGTGAAGCTGATTTTTTTTTATGTAAGTAGATCTCTATATTTTATAAAATAAAAAGTATTTATAGATAGAATACTTAATAATATATTGACGTTATCTTACTTACATTACAATGTCTATAGGTATGACATTTACTGCAAACTAGTAACATAAATAGGCTTTTTCTTATTTTTATTACTTTTATACTTGTAGACATAATTTCAAAGTATACATGATGTTTTTCGTATTTTAAACGACACTTAGGTACATACTACATTTCATGCTGTATTTAAGATTTGTTCTTAATATACAAGAGCTAAAAAGAACTTTGACGTTTGGATGGTTGTATTATTCTGATGATTATAAGGGATTTAAACTTAAAGAAAAAAATATTTATTTTTGCTCACTTTACGTTATTAGTATTTTTGCTCACTTTACGTTAAGAAATTGTTAGTTTATTTTTATGTGAGAGTAATTTTATATAATTATCTCTTAAGCAAATATCAACTGTTAATTATTTAACAGTTGATATTTAAAGTTTATGCAAAGTAAATTTATTAAGTTTTAGAAAAACTCTAAAATGTATATTTTAACAGGGACCTTTCCAAAACAAAAATAAAAAACATATAATCTTTTACAGCTATTCGGGCCTCCGAGCGCTCCAGTACTTGAAAACCCAGAATTCCAAACACGATGGTACTTCAAATATTTCCTTGGCAAAAGTAAGTCTGCATTAGTTTTGTAATTTTTTTTTTAAAAGTATCCAAAAAAAACAAAAACAATAATATATTTCGGAGATTGGCGCTGAGAGTAAATAGAATGGAGAGAAAATAATATAAATTGAATTACATTTCATTATATAAATAATCTACGTTTGCCATATCATATAGTTTTTCATAAATTTGTTACGACAATTAATTTTTTTTTTTAAATTAAAAAAAAATTGTAGAGTTCTTATTTACTAGACATTTTCACAATAATGTGTAAAGTAATGTTAAAAAAAAATAAACTAAATAAATGTTATCAAAAAGAAATTTACAGAAAGATGCTGACTTTAAGTATGGAAAATTTTATCTCTAAATATTGAAAATACAATCAAAAAATATTACCATAAACAAAAACCATGCGAGGAAATTATGTGATTTGATATTATTTCGAAATCTCATAGATTTAGAAATAATGTCTTTATGCCAGAAAGCGTGTTAAGTGCAATCCCGTGTAAGCATTCCTTTTTGAACTCAATAAATATTAAAAAGGGTATGACTAGTGTCAGGGCATATTTGAAATTGTTATATTTTTGTTTTTTTAATAGTAGTAGTTTCACTTCCCTATTTTTCCAACAAATTCTGAAGACTTCCGCCCTTTGCTTCGACACCAGAGAAAAGAAATGAAATTATAAAATATTTCATTTAGTTCTCGAGTGGGGATCGAACTCACAACCTATCGCCTTTAGTGACACCTGCGCCACGACTGGTCTCAAACATATTTTTTATTTGTAAACCCTTTATATATTGAGATCTAATAAAAAGACCGAAATAACTTAGGAAATAACACACCAAAATCTTGATTTCTCTCTTCCATTGTAACACAGTAAATATTAGTAAGACTTGACGTCTTACTCATCATTACATACATACTCTTGACGTCTTTATCATCGATCTCACCTTCACCAAGTGAAACATATTTGTTAGAAATCAATAATGGTTGGTTTACCACACCGGACAACTAGCATAAGCCTATACTATATAGGCATAAAGACCTAGACATAAGATGTTTGTATTTAATATCTTCTTCTTCTTCAGCT
>DWQW01004347.1:0-20069 GCA_018249695.1 Heliconius erato demophoon | reverse complement strand
TCTGTACAGATATATAAATATAATTGAAAATGTAACGCGGCAAAGCGCGATTTGGATTCGCCCACGAAAGGTTCCGTAGTGGCAAACATAGATAACGGACACATTTAGTTAAAAAAATATTAGTAATTATACTGGCGAAATGACAAAGTTATATTTATGATTTTCGCCACTTGGTTACGGAATTCTAAAAATTTGTATAAAAATTAAATTTTAGTAGTCTCACGCGGAACTCTAAAAATAACAATATACATGCAAATTAATTACACTAAAGCTAAGAATAAATTAAATATATTGCGTCAAATTAACATACACTTACAATATGTACGACAAAAATCCATTTTCCCACATTAGTAGTGATATGGACGGTTGCGTGCTACACGCGATACTTTTGCTAATGCATCTTACGACTGAATTTAAATTGAAATTAAGATTTCGTTTATTAATTCCTTTTATTTAACATATTTTTATAGCTCAAAAAAGAATAGAATCCGGAATGAATCACTTTGTAGTCCGTTTTCCCGTCCGTCTGTATGTATGTGTGTCTGTGAGCCACCACACAACACACAAACAAAACAAAGGGAACTTAGTTGAATCGGAAGATCGTCTTAACACTAGGTTAATAGGTTCTCTCTACCTACCCTACTAAGTGCAGGATACCGCGGCATGCTAAAAACTGTCTAAACATTAGGTTTTCTCTGACTACCCTGCTTTGTGCGAAACATTGCATTGAAACATTGTTAGGCATATGGTACAAGGAGAAAATTATGAAACGCTCAAAAAATTAAAAGGTTCACGCTTTGCAATTATTTATATACTTACTTGTTAACTAAAATGTTATTTAAAAGTTAGTTAATAATATGATCACGTTTAATACAGAACAAAAAATATTTCAGCATTCAGCAACTTGAGCTTTGAACAATAAAATTAGCAAAAGCTTAATGGAGACATTTTTGTTTTACAAATTTTAACATTGAGTCATTCGGTCTGTACTTTAGAACAGTTTAGAATATTAAATAAGAGTTTAATTTTATTACCATTAAGGCTATTATAGTATGCGCGGTGGTTGTGAGTTTTGTTTCCTAATACTTTACCACAATATTTTTTTAGACGCTGTCGTGGCGCAGGGGCACAACAGCGTGACGGTAACGCGACGGTTGTGAGTTCGATCTGCACTAGAGGTAATTAATTATTATTATTTATATTTTCATTTCTTCGCTCTGGCATCAAGGTAAAAAAAACCCGGTGTTAAGTTCCGCCACTCAACACACAATGCCTCAAAAAAATTCCCGAAAAGTAGGGAACGAAATGTCTTAGCATTAGGTTCAACAAAATCAACTACCCTGTCATTGACATTGCTAAGACAGTAGATGAACAAATTGTGTTTAAAGATATTTATTTCTCAACAAAGACTTTATAGTCACTTATATGAGATTTATATAATTAATGTTTACAAATTTAAGATTTAAAAATCAGTCTTAATACTTGCAAAATGTTCTTCATTGTTATGTCTTCTTGCTTCACTTAACTTAGTACAAATAAGGTACAAATTTATATAATATTAATTTCTAGTGGGTAGAATTTTTCTTTAAGTATAAAGTTGTAGTTACAATGAGTGATTTTATATTATTTTATAGTAGCATTTTATTTGTATATTTTTGATGATTTATGAAATTATATTAGGATAATTTAGGTTTCATAAATATTAAGGGTATAAAGAGCTAATCACAGTAAGCCATTATTATAAAAAAAATTAATATATTTAATTCTTTTTCCTCATATCTCCAACCTCATACCTCATATCTCCAAAACTGCTGAACTGATTTACATAATTGAGGTATCGTTAGATTCGTATTAGCAGCCCAAGTGTTCTTAGATAGGTGACGTTAAAGAAAACAATCATGGCGGCTGTGGGACGTGTGTAAAAGAGAATTTCTTACCCTTTGAAATCAGACATGCGTAAAGCTAAAAAAAATTGAAACTTCATTAAAGAAATACTATTTGTATTAATATTTAATTTAGCCTTTGTCGCCACCAAACATCTTTTTTTATACAATTCCAACAACTAAAGGTTGCCTGGAAAAGATCACTCCAAGTGATAACTGATAAGTCAGCCTTATTGTGCATTTTGTCTTTGTTAATTTTGTTTAGAAAATGTAAAAATTGTATTTACAATAAAGTATATTGTATATATTTATTCAAATTATAAACTTTTTATTCAATTTCTACCCGGGGTAAAAATTATTTGTATTTCCACTGCACAGGTCGGCTACAAGAGGCCAGTCGTGGCGCAGCGGCACGATGTAAAACCGACTGGTTGTGCGTTCGATCCCCACCCGAGGAGATGAAATATTTACCTTAATTTATATTTCCATTTCTACTCTCTGGTGTCGAGGTTAAGCGTGGCGTTGAGTTCTGCCACTCAACACGCAATGCCTCCAGAATTCGGCAGAATGTGGGGAACGGAGTGTCTTAACACTAGGTTCCCTCTGCCTACCCTGCTGTGTGCGGGATACAGCGTGAAACTAAATTTACTCTCTGGTGTCGAGGTTAAGCGCGGCGTTGAGTTCTGCCACTCAACACGCAATGCCTCCAGAATTCGGCAGAAAGTGGGGAACGGAGTGTCTCAACAATAGGTTCCCTCTGCCTACCCTGCTGTGTGCGGGATACAGCGTAAAGCTAGTAACAATATAAATAATGCACGGCGTTAACTCCCGTCACTACAACCAAACATACAATATGCTTCTTAAAAAGATAATAAAATATACTTTACACAGTTAGTCAACTCACACAAACTCACAATACGTTCCATATTATCTAACTATAAAAACACCTACGTAATGTTGATGAGATTCATAAGAGCATTCTACCAGTTTTTCATTAGAGGCTTCCTGCAGTGGTAATAAATTATACTTGCGGTGGTCATAAGTTTGATTCTTGTTGCTATTAAATATTTCAGCGCCGTTGTGTTATAATGAAGTAAGATTTTCTAGTTACATTTTTTGTTACTAATGTTTCTTTTTTTCCCTTTACGCTGTATCCCTCCGTAGGCAGAGGGAACTTGGGAACCTATTGTTGGAGTGTCTTAACAATAAATTTCCAAGTTCCCTTTCTATTAAGCACTTCCGCTTTCTACTTTTTCCTGAGTCTGGAGGCATTGCGCGTTGGATGATGAAACTCAACGCCGCGATTTGTTTCGTTACCAAAACTAAAAATGGAATATATTAAATACTTAATTTCCCCAATTGGTAATCAAATCCACAACCGCCGCATTTACAGTCAAAAGTATCCCTGCAAAGGCCTCTAAGACCTGCAGTGGTAATAAAGTATACTTGAGTTTGTCATAAGTTTGATTCTTGTCGCTAATTAATACTTCAATGTTATTATGATGATATAGTAAAGTAAGGTTTTCTAGTTATATTTTTGACATGATGGATACCGGAACTAATAATAAATTTCGTCTATTCAAAACGAAAGGAAAATCATTCAAATACATATAAATATTAGTTAAAAGTTGTTAGTTAATAGTTAAAAAATATTAGTTAATATATTTATTATTTAATAGTTAAAAATATATACATATATGAAAATTATATATGACACAAAATTTCTATCGAGACAAGTCTTACATTGCTGAAATAATAAAGCCTTGTAGCCATTCCTATAATGACGAGTGATAAATATTTTAAATGGTTAAAGTTATTCATGTAATGGCCAATTACAGAATAATGTCGCCAAAACTTTAACGTTTTTAAATGTGATTTTATACTTATTTTCAAGACTTTTTTTGTGGGATTTTTTTTTGGCACACTAAGATCATTCAGAGGAAGATTCAGATCGACATAATTATAAAATAATGATATAAGTATGCCAGGTAGGCCGTAGGCCGTCGCGGCGCGGTACAAACACTTGTGACTGTAAGCACCACGGTTGTGGCTTCGATTCCTACTCGAGGTAATGAAATATTTAATATTTTTATTTTCTCCCTCTTGTCACTAGGCAAAGCGCAGCGTTGAATTCCGCCCCTCAATACGCATTGCCTCAAGAATTGGGCGGAAAATGGGGACCGAAAGTGTTTTTTTTAACACTAAGCTCCCAGGATCCATCTGCCAAACCTGATATTATGTGTAGGGGAGCAATGAAGTAGTTTCCTTAACGGAAACCAAACATTTTTTTTTTATTTTTTTCTTAATTTTACGTTATGTCCAGAATAGACAGAAAGAACCAGCAACATACTCCCTTCTGTACTTATCGCCCGATTTGAACACATTACGTGCTAGAACACTTTGTTATAGCAGAGCGGAGAACAATATAAATATTATTAAAATAATAACAATAAATGACCCTTACGTTGAGTGGGGATAGAACCCACAACTATCGCATTTATAGTCAGGTGTTGTTACAAAGGCTTTAACTTATGTAAGCATAATCTTTTAAAAAAAAACCTATTTTTAATAATCTATCTGACCTCTGAAATACTGTGCCACAATAGCATAGTGTTATATTCATCTATATATTTCAATTTTCAATCAACTAAAGTACCTAATAGCAAATAGTCGCGACGACTCATTACGTGAAAGTGTCGCGAAGCATTGTGTACCAGAACTCATCAATGAAATAGTAATATTGTGGGTTAAGGTATATACTTGAGCGTATTTATATTTCCATTTTAATGTTTTCTTATCAAGATGGGAAATATGGCCAGTGTTTGTTTTAGTGGAGATCTAGATTAAGCTAAGCTATAATTATGCACTATCTAGACAAGACATAGCCCTAGTTTTTTAAAATATACTCAGAGAAATTACACTGTATTATAATAGTATACAGGAAATTTAAAAAATAGTTTTGATATCTCATTAAATTTGAATTGTTCTATTATTATAGAAAATCTTTGAAATTATTTCCTATCTTAATAGCAAAGAGTTTTTTGGACTAGCTTTTGAGATCCTTTAACCATATTCATATGGATTATAATATAAATATTCTGCAATCTTACCCTACGAATATTTATTACTTTAGGAACTGAATATTCTTGTGGTACTTGTAAGTGTGACCACGCAAGGGACAGTACAATTACACTTGATACAGTCTTCACCCGCAACTTCTATTGTGTGGTTTTCAGACGTAAAACGGAAAATCCCTTTTATCTCATTCTCATAGAAATTAAAGAAAAAACCCTTTTGTAGTGCTTTATTACTTAATTTGTTACTTTTTACTTTTTTACTTTTTTTTTACTTAACGGAAAGTCTTAGCCAACTGTAGGTTGTCTCCACCTACCTGTTTTATCAGAGCGTAAGTAAATAAAGCCTTTTTTATGTCTATAGATTATTTTAATAACGTAAAACGTTTTCTCCTATGACTTGGATGGCACTTATTAATATGATGAAAAGTAAACAGCGGGATCCAATATAGCAGTCCGATGTAGAAAGTGCATCTGGCGATATTCAGATGTAATAATAGACGTAATAGTGCTATGAAGTTTTGTTGTAATATTAGGTATGGATGTAAAATATAGATTTTTTTTGTTTTATTCTTTATGTGCACAAATAACTAAGAAAATTTAAGTTTCTTTTTCACTATTTATAATCTTTCATAGACCATATAATTTTAACACCACAAAACAAAATATGTGTTGAAGTAAAACTATAGTCAGAGTCGTAGTCTAGTTTACTAAGGAAGATATATAGTCTAGAAAACTAAGAAAATATATTTTAAGGTCGAAAAATACATATTTTATAGAATTTTATGTTGTACGGAAAAATATTGTCAAATTTTATGTGTCATATCAATTGCCGTAGCGCTCCCGTAGCTATTGGCTACGTGACTCCGAATAAATCTACTATTTGTAGTTGCACCTGTTATATAATATTTTATTTAGTTCGCTTAGGAAAATAAAATAATATTAGTCTATTTATATGATATAAGTGATTTTTTTATTATAATTTTTTGTGGTAGGCAAGGAGAACACACTCGTATATTCAGGCACTTCGTTTCTATTTTTTCAGCCAAGGCTAAGTAATTAATGAAAAAAAAAATAGTGAATAAACATTTTTTTAGGTTTAAAAATTTGAAAAATAAATAATACATCTTGTGACAAAATTTTAACGTATTCAAAGTTTTTCAACCAATAAACAAAAAACTATAAAATTCAGTTGGTTTTATGTTATACGTAAAAGAATATAAAAATTGCAAAACACGGTGAAAAAGCACGCAAAGTATTTAGATATAATTTTTTTAATTATGAATATCTTAGAGACAATAACGTCTTAGGCTATGCTATGTAATCCTATATATAAAATGATTGCAAATTACCTCCTATATCATAGGTATTAGTTTATCTATCTGTATAGCAATCAGCCCGTATATTTTTAATGCTTTAAACTTGGATTTAATCTTACTCTTTATTTTCCACTCAGTTATCAAAATATTAAGTTTTGAGGAGTGATACTCAACGCCACACTTTGTCTTATTACCAGAGCGAGCAAATTAAAATTCTCGAGCGAGAATCGAACCCACAACCACGCCAGAGTCTGAATGAAATATTTATATTCAGATTATAGGATATAAATACTGAAAATTTAATTAAATATTGAAACAACACACATATATTTTAAGTAAAAACCATTTTCAATATTTCATATATATACGCTTTAAACAATAACAGACAAAAACATTAAATTTCATATGAGGCTCTATAAATTCGACTCGTACATTTCTGCCCTTTGAATTCCCGTTATGTCAAATTTTGATGGAATTTATTACGTTTTTATAAAGGTTATCTGGATTTATTAGAACATAAATCAGATTTAGGAGTGTTGTTAAATGTTATAAGCCTATGTACTTAAAGCATTCGATTTTTATTAACGTGTAGATGCTTAGAAGTAAATTTTCTTGATGATTATAGGGTCGTTTTCCACTAAAATTGTTGTTTAAGATTAAGAAACGTATAAATATTTGAACAGAATGGGGCTCAAACCCGAATCTCTTTTATTTTTTTAATTTCTTGTTAGACAAATTGTGTCGTTGAATTCAGTAATTTAAGCCAAACTTTAAATTTAATTTATTTAAAAAAAACCGACCAAGAGCGAGTTAAGCACGTCCACGAAGGGTTCGATGCGTTGCTGTACGGGAGTCCCTTTAATTATTTATGTTATTTTGCTTTTTAGTAACTGTTATTCTAGCGGCAACAGAAATACATCTTCAGTGAAAATAGCGGGAAATACAGCATAGTGACAGACGGACAGACAGACACACTGTGTCTTAGTAATAGGGTTCCGTTTTACCCTTTGATCAGAAGTATATAAAATTTTATTTAATTAATAAGCAAAAATAAGTAAATTATGATATTGTTCTATGCAAAAATATAAAGACATGTTGATTATGGCCTGTTTTCTAAATAAAATAAATAGAATCATGTTCTTGTTCAATGTTATTAGCGTTTTTGTCCTATATTACAGTTAAATGAATATCCAGAGCTCAGTAATTTCATATTAAAAGCTCATTTCGCTATAATTAAAAAATTACTTTGTAGTTTGTTCTCTATTATGCAGATTACACTATGCTCACTTTTAATAAAGAAAAATGTTTTTTAAAACAGATAAGGGAAATTTATTTCTATGTAGAGAAATAAAGGAACCGTCGTGCCACAGGGGCACAAGCGTGCGTATATTTGAAGATTGTGGGTTCGATTCACACTCGGGGGGATAAAATATTTAATATTTTCATTTTCTCGTTGAGGTACTCCTTATCGAAGTGCGGCGTTGAGTTTGGTAGAAATTGGGGAACGGAACGGAACATGAAAACAGAACCCTTATAGGTATTATACGTATATTACAATAAAGGGGAAAGTCTGAAAAGTCAACATTTATTAAAATTTGTATTTCATAGAAAAAAAACATCATCATCAGTCTGCCCTAGTCCACTGCTGGACATAGGCCTCTCCAATGGCCCGCCACTGAGCTCTATCTTGAGCCCTTCGCATCCAGCCGATGCCAGCCACTTTGCGAATATCGTCACTCCATCTAGCTGGAGGACGTCCCACACTACGCTTGCCAAGGTGTGGTCTCCACAAAAAAAAAACATAATAAACTTAAAATTGTAGGTTATCTCATAGAAAACGAGCACACGCTCGCAAGGTTAAGTTTGTGAACATTTATAAATTGTACTTTCCGTTGACCTTCTGTTCGTGGACGTTCTGGAAATTCGCACAGAGACGTCAGTGGGCGAGTCTTCTTCTCACGAGGCGAGATTTTTTTATTCTATTCAAAGAGAACCTAGTGTTAAAACACTATATTGTCCGGTCCGGAGAAATGAAAACAATTAAAATATAATCAATCATTCCACTCAGTGGGGATTGAGTCCGCAGTGATAACGTATATACTCAGATGCAGTCTCGTGGCGCCACGACTGCCTAAATGTAATCTTTACATGTGAAAATAATAAAATAATTTTAGTGAAAATAAAACGAAAGCCTTTCTTTTATTACAAACATAAGCGTAATTTAAAAATACAAGTCCAAAATAAAGCTGCCGTTAAAAGAAAGATTTCTGGCTTTTGTATACGAGTACGCAGAGTGAATAAAAGTAGTAATTTTATAATAAAAAAAAATCTGTTAAATGCTAGTCGGACTCTCCCACCAAGATTTATGTACCAATTTCAGGTTTGTAGATCTACGGGTACTTCCCGTAGACCTACACACCTTACCTAACTTACAAAAAATGACAAACTTAAATTAGCGGGCATATGCACTCATTTTGTATGAAAAGAACTATAAAATGTATTAGTATATTATATTACCTTATATATTGTACTATAATATAAATATTTGTGTATTAAGTTTATGTATTAGGATAAAATATTATTTACGTATGAATGTTTATTTACACCACCCACTATATATTTTTAATTTTATATCTCCTAACCTAAAGGTTGTCTGGAAGAAATCGCTAATTAGCGATAAGACCGCCTTTTGTGCTTCACACAATGTTATATGTATTTATTAGATGTAAGTTGTAACTTTGTTCACTATCAATTTGTGGTGTACAATAAAGTATATATAAATAAATAAATAAAATTAAATTTGTTATTATTTTTTTCTATGTGTTTATTATTAAGTAATAAACGTCTAATTTTTCACTTTTCGGATTTTTCCTTTATTTGTTTAGTATGTATACTTTCTGCCAAATTTCATACCTGTAGATCCAAAATACCTTATAGGTTTTGATTACGCTGTGAATTTATATAGAGTTAAACACATACATATAGAGTTAAATATTTCAGCTTGATACGAAACCCTAAAAAGAAAAATTTGCAGAATGTAATGTAATGCTTTTTTGTTTTCAAAATTTCTGTTGGTTTTTAAGCGCAGTGGCGGCGCTTTGAGGTTAGTACTAGCGACTTTTGTGGGTTTAACACCCAATTGAGGGAATAATTACATATATTTTAGTTATGTACTTTGCAATAGTTTCTTTCTACCTACACTGCTATTTATAAAATATGCGTGGGACCATGAATCGTAAATAATATATTTATCTTCAGCAGTAATTAATTTTAAGGCCATTTTGAATTGTTTGAGCATTTTGAATTTTATACTTATTGCTGGGGATTAAGTTAGAAAAAAATGTTTGTAGTCAAATAATATAAAAAAAAACACTAAATTCTCTGTGCATACTCTGCTATTTACGAAATATAGCATAAAGCTAATGTGTTTAACATTGTTTATACTTAAAAGAATAAGCTTCTTTTTTTTCTCTTCACCCAGCTTCGTAAAAATACCGAGAAAAGTAACAACTAACTTGACTACTTTATACATCCAATTTCTGAAAGTATATAAAGTAAACTAACGCGTCATTTAATTTAAACCTGTTAGTAGGAGTTATGATTTTCCTTTTCTGTCAGTTGAGAATTGTATAAAATCTATAAAAGCAATTATGATGTATTTTCTTTAGGTTCACATTGTATTCCGTCCTTCCACATATAGTAGGATAAGCAAAGGGAACGTAGTGTTAAGGCACTCCATGTTTTTCGATTTATGTTGAGTGTTAGAACTTCAACTCTCTTATCAAAGCAAAGAAATAGAATGGAATCTTTTTATCAAAGTAAAGAAATAAAAATAGTTCGCCTTCCCGAGTGGGAATCGAACCCACACCTATCGCGTTTACAATCAGACTGCCAAACCTATCTTTTATATGTAGGTACGATATCTCTATCTCTATCTCTATATATTATAAAATAGAAACGCGTTTCGTCTCTGTCTGGCCTTTCTAACTCTTCTTCTTCTTAACCACCCAACGGATTTTGATGCGGTTTTCACCATTAGGTAGAATATTTCTCAGGGAAAGTTTATATATAGTTTATTATATGTATATTTTATTGTAATTTGACAAAAATATGATAAATATGTATAAAGTCCTACCCGTTGAGACACTTTCACGCATGGGCTGCTTTAATGGTAAGTCCTACATGAAAACAATGTAATGAAGTATTATTCCTCTCAATAAGATCTACAAAAAAGTCAGCGACAGCATAGTCGTATCTTCTAAGGATAACATATAGTGAGCATATTTCTGTCTAAAAATAGTAATTTCAATATATTTTTTTATTGTGAGGGATGTTTGTCCATAATGGTATCAATCCTTATCCTTTTAAATACTTTATTACTTTTCTACGTTAAACAAAGATAAAATTGGCTTTTTACACTAATTCGAAATTACCAATAGTTTTAGAGAATAGTTACGAATAGTTTGTGTTGACACATCAGTCGGCTATAAACCGCAGTTTTGGCTCAGGGATAAATGAAACATCACTTATCCCTTACTCTCAGTATATAAATAATTATATTAGTTATGTTGGTCATTTAATGTTGATCAAAATTGCCTTTTACTGTTTTTCATTTTAATAAGTACTTTAGAAGTTGTTACAATATCAAAAAAACCTTGCTGCGGAACGGCTCGCCAAACGCCATGCGTCCCCCCGCGCCCCGCGACGTTGCTTATAGAAGCGCATCCGCCGCGCGCCTCTGTAGCAAAGTAGATTTAGACGCGATTGTACATATTGGATAATTGGAGTTTAATGTATTATTTCAGCGCGATATATTTCATCTTTTTTGATTAACAGAATAGTAATATTTTATTCATAATTTTTTTCGTGTAAGTTTTTAGGGTTAATCCTTAACTGCCCTTAACCCTCATGAGGTCAACGCACTTTTGCGAAGGAAAAAATTTCACTTGCAACGGTTGGAACCTCCTCGCGCGCCCGCTAGTCTCTTAATATGTGCTAAAGAACACACTTTATTACCGTTTAGGCCGCTGCAGGTGAAGGCCACGTCGCTGCTCTCTTGAGCCGTGACCCTGTGCGAGTACTTATGTAACTTTTTTGAGAAAGGTAAGCTTTTTATATTCTATTGTTTTTATTTAGATATTGATACAACTTTGAATGAAATATTATAGTGAATGATAATTTCTATCGTTTTACTGGTTTAGAATTTTTTTTTGTATTTTTCGTACAAATATTGTATTTACATAGGTCTTTTTTTATTCCTCAGTTATCAAACATGGATGCAAGAGACGAATGTATTGCACATTGGCTACTCGATGTACCTGATGAAGAACAGGATGATGAGGATTCAGATTCAGAGTCGGAAGCAGAGGGAGTCCTTCATAGTGAACACGACACAGCTAGTGAAATTGAGGCAATTTCAAACGACCGTCCTATAAACTGACTCTTGTTGGAACACTGAAGAAAAATAAACCGGACATACCTTTGATATTTTTGCTTAACAGGACCCAAATTCTAACCAGTTTGGATTTCAAAAACAATGAGCATGGTATCCTATGTACCAAAGCCAAATAAATCTGTGATATTACTGTCTTCAAAGCATTATGACGCAGACATTGACCCAGTGTCTGGTGATAAGAATAAGCCTGATATAATTACTTATTATAATAGCACAAAGGGTGGAGTAGATACTAATGACCAATTTGTGTGGGACATATAATGTTGGAAGGAGAACCAAACGTTGGAAACCCCACCTGCTCCACCTACCGCTAAGCATGGACGGTGCTATAATTGCCCGAGAAAGAGTGACCAAAAAGTATCCACAAAATGTAGTAAATGCAAAAAGTTTTTGTGTAATAAGCACTTCATTGTTTACTGCCAAAACTGCAATAACGATGAATGCCATAGTTCCTAAATATTCATGAAATTTTAATGCATGATCCCATGTTGTGCCAAAAATGTTCCTTATTGTAGAAGTTTATATTTTAGTTATTTTTATGCCTTAGAAGATTTTATTTTAAGTTGTGGTTTTTATGTCTTATAGATTAAATAAAGTACTTTCATAATTACTATTCGCTTGTTTCATTAAAAAAAAGCAATCATCAAATTTCATCTATACAAATTGGGGTCACCACGGACCCCGTGCGAGCAGTTAAGCGATTTTATTCATGCGAGTAGTTAAGGGTTAAGAGAATAGTAGGTAGGCCTTTATTTATCATTTCTTTCGTTTAAATATCAAGTTGTTTGTTTTGTTTACTCTTCTTATGTTCTTTTATTATTTTCTTAACCTTTTTAAACATTTTCTTTTTTAATTTAATGCCATGAAAAAGTTGTCCAAATATAGGTCGTAGAACAAGAAATGCAAATAAAAATCGTTTAAATGATACTAATGAAAACGTAGAGGAGACGGAAATTAGAAAGCAATTTAAATATATTTTCTTATTGTGAGGGATGTGTGTGTATCCATAATGATATTAATCCTTATACTTTTAAATAAGTTATTAATTTTCTACGTTAAACAAAGATAAATTTTGCTTTTTACAATATTTCGAAATTACAAATAGTTTTAGAGAAAAGCTATATCGACTCATGTTTATCCCTTACTCTCAGTATATAATTAAGTATATTAGTTACCTTGGCCATTTAATGTCGATCAAAATGTTCTTTACTGTTTTTCATTTTAATAAGTACTTTAGAAGATTAATAGCACAGATTTAAAATTACAGTACCAAAAATTTCTTGCTATGTAACGGCTCGCCGCCCACCACGCGTCCCCCCGCGCCCCGTGACATTTTGCTTATGAAAATGGATCCGCCGCACCTGCCTGGTTACTTCCCCTGGGCATGGAAGGAAGGTCTGCTCATCATGTTGCCCAAGGCTGGGAAGAGCCCACAGCAGCCTGAGGGATACCGATCTATAACCCTCCATAGCGCGGTCGCCAAGCTATTCGAGAAGTTATTCCTCTCACTTCTCCAGGCGCACATCCACCTACGAAGCGAGCAGTTTGGCGACCACTCTGGTTACACTACGCCACAACAGCAATCAACCGAAAGGAGAGTGCAATAGCAGTCTTCTTCGACGTAGCATGCGTATTCGACCACGTCTGGCACCCGGGCCTACTTCATTAAGTGAGAGTTGAGAGTTAGAGGTATAGCAGCGACTCGATCGCCGCTGTTGTTCCCCAACATTTTGTCACCTGATCTCTATGCACTATACACAGATGACATCACAACGCCCTAGCGAGTATCCCTCAACGAGAAATCCTTCAGGTGGTCCAGAACCTCATCCTCCGTCTAGTGACGACGAGGTGCCATACTACGTGAAGAAGAACACGCATCACCTCACCCTAAAAAAAGAAAACCTGGAGGAACACATTGGTCGTCTCGCGTCCAACGCATTCCGCAGCGCCAAAGTATCGGGTCACCTGCACCTAAGGAGCAGCGCTCCGTGGCATATCCAACCGCCCGAGGTCAGACGTCTGACGACTTCCGAGGGACTTTCTTTCCTCCTCCAAATCTGACTCATGAGCCTTACATTGAATCTTAGTCGTTTAAGCTGGGCCTCCCTCAGAAAACCGAGAGTCTCACCTGACTGAGTTGACCGCCTAGATGAAATTCTTGTGTCTGCTCTAGAGCAGGTTGTCGCTTGAGACCACGGCCAGAGAGCCAACGCCCAGATGTCGTTCAGAGCTACTACGGAGATGGACGAGAGAATGATTCAATTCTGCGCCTGGCTCTATAGCAAAGTAAATTTAGAAGTGATTCCACATATTTTGGAGTTATCTAATAATTATAATGTATTTCAACGTAATATTGTTGATTATATCTTTCGTTTAAGTATTTTTGGGTAAGAGAATAGTACATAGTCTGTCGTTTATAATTTCTTTCCTTTAGGTTTTCTGTTGTTTGTTTCATTTGTTTAAGGGTGTTTTTTTAAACAATTGGAACATCCTTATTGGAACATCCTTATTTTATAACTACGAAAATGCGATTTGCACTAAGGTTTAAATAATTTTCACATTAGTAATCTTAAGTGCTTTGCAAACATAATGAATAATTCATTAGTTAAAGCGGGGAAAGTCGCGAGCGGGTCACTAGTAAAATTATAAATACCTAATTTCTTGTTTACTAATCAAACAAATCTATGTAAGTAAACAATATATGGATCAAATTAAAACTATTTGGATCGTATTTAATATTCCGAACACTTCAAAGGTCGAGGATTAACCGCAAACTTTCTAAAGGGTTACTGTATTAAAGTTTAAACAATTAAACGATTTGATTTTGCGAAAATATTTTTCTAACACCTTTTTAGTGACATTTAGTACAAAATTTATAGGACCGCTTATCAAGAGGTAACCCTGGTTGCATTCGAAAAAAATTAGGAAAAGATTTTTTAATTTGAAACTAATACTTCCTGAGACGAGTATGTTGAATCGTTTGATTCAACATACTCGTCTATACTCTAGTATGTTTATACTCTTTAAGATCATAAAAATAAAATACAGAGTTGAGATATGTAGCAAGGCTTAGCTTTGATTATATCAAGAAATGTAAATATTAAATATTTCAATTCCTCAGTAAATTATTGTATTTGCAATCACAGGCTTGCTATGCGCTCCTGCGCCACGATGGCCTCGAAATATACTTACATCGTGTAGCAGTAACCATATACGCGATGCTTGTAAGTTCGTATTGTTAAAAATCTTTAGCTTATACCAACAGTTATGTTAGTATTCCTGAAGTGTTTACACATTTAGCATGGTAAGTAAAGGGAATCTAATATTATATATCTTTATCTCCTACGCTTGACTCACAATAGATACTTTTAGGTTCTTCATATTAATGAAAAATATTATCGTCCTTTATTTATATAGGCTAATTTAGTTTAATTTCTTCGCTCTGGTGTCGATGCAAAACGCGTTGAGTTCCGCCGTTCAACACGCGATGCCTGCAAAACTCGGTAGAAAATGGGGAACAAAGTGTCTTAACACTAGGTTCCCTCTGCCTACCCTGCTGCGTGCGGGATACAGCATAAAGCTGATTTAATATTCTTATTTTCGCCACCTCACTTATTTAAATTTAATATTAGATACGTTGCTCAATACAATAGATTTTTTCATTTCCAACATACCATTTAAATTATTATCTTAGAAGATTGCAAGAAAGATCTAAAATATTGTGGGAGGCCCAAGGAGGCTTTACACCTAGAAGAGTGTGCATAGAAGGGACACGAAAGTGTATTGTAAACGCGACATGTTGCATTCCCACTCGAGGAAATGAAATATTTCATAGTTCCATTTTCTTCGCTCTGGTGTCGAAGCAAGGCCCGGCGTTGAGTTTCGCTACTCAACACACAATGACTTTAGAATTCGGCGGAAATGGAGAACAGAGTGACTTGACACTAGGTTCCCTTAGCCTGCCCTGATGCATGCAGGATACAGTGTGACGCTAAAAAAGGAGGGTACATGGATAAGATCTTCTTCCTCCATTTTTGGTCATAACTTTAAAAAGTTTTAGTTTATGAACTTGGAAAACTGCCTTAACTTGACATACAATCGAATGTCAAGCAACGTTACGCCGGCGTTGTTCTATTTGTATTCGGATATCTTTTTCCAATGAAGAATAAATGTGGATAAAACACAAATAATGTACACAAATAATGGAGTGGCTGGTACTGATACTGTTATATGGCAGCGATTACAGAAGCAATATGAAAAACAGAGCCTCTATCACAATTTAAGAAGTTGTAGACCTCTAATGGATACCTTTAATTGGACGTAGTATATATTTATATTGGTCTTATGAAACCAACAGAGATGCTAACAACATAAAAAGCTGTTGCGTATAGAAATTTCGACGTAGCTTGATGAAAACTTATGGCTTAGTGATCAGAGCGCTTGGTTGGTTTCCAGGAGGAGCGGGATTCACGCGGAATCAAATCATCATCATCAACAAAGATTCTGATATCGTGCGCAAATTTCAAAAAGGTGAGACGTTAGTTTTTGATGGGGATGCCTTCAGAGATCTGGTTCAATTTAGAAAATATGTCCTGCAAGACAGCTATAAACATATTTGTAGACAATGGGTCTCCTTGTCTAATAACTCGGGATATTTTGGTCTCATCACCTTAAGTTTCTATTTTGACTCTGCTCACATTATGCTGATAGATGCTCTTTATAGTTCTAGGTCCCTTTGTTAGGTCTATAATGCAGTTACGTAGAGCTTGCCAGATAGAGCTACGGTAGAAATGTCAAATAAATTTATCCTTTGCGCCAATACATAATTTATTTGCAATACACGTTTTTGTTCTAAATAATGAATCCCTTAAGAACTCACAAGGTAATTTATGTATTTATGTAGTGCGTACATACATTTATATATCTACATAAGTTTACTAACCTAAGACTTGCCACAAGAAATACTAAACTTTCATAATTATCAAAGTAAATTTCAATCAAGTACTTACAATATTGTTGCAGGTGTTTTCGTTACGTTAGCTTTAGGTTATTTCTTTAAATATTGCCTTCCTCGCTTTACTTTAATAAATAAAAAATATTATAAAAAAAAATATAAAATATCCAGGGCAGTACGCAAGGCAATTAAGAAATCGTTGGCGGTAGTTTGGTATAATAATTATGTCAACTGACAGACGAATGCCACCTCAGTCTACCCGTGACCACAGACTACATCAAAGTGTTTGAAACGTCGGGTTTCCAAAATGTAAAATCTTAAATATACGCGATTAATCCGGTTAAAATAGTTTCATTTAAAAAAAAAATATTTTTCAATTTATATATTACATGTTTATTTTTTCTCTTACAAGAATTTTCTTAAATTAGTATTTAAAATAAAGCTCATTTGCCAGTTCTTAGTCAAAGTAACTATCTTCATCTTTTCATTTATTCACATGTACCAGCTTGCGGCTGGAAGTACCATAATGAATAGCTAGCTCATATTCGTTCCACAAAGTAATTTGGTGCTAGCGCTAAGGCAAAAGAAAAGGGTTTTTTATTTAACCTATGTGCTAAAGAGATTCTAGTAAATGAAAATTACCCGAATCATAAAATATTAAGTAAACGTCCTAAATGGCTATTTGGGAAAATAGTTTTCTAAGTAAATGTGGATACAGGGTGTATTTGAAATTAATATTTAATATCTACATTAGTTTTTGTAACTGTGTGCAATAAAGGATATGTAAAAGAAATCAAATTAAATCAGCTTCACGCTTTATCCCGCGCTTAACTTATTGTTAAGACACTCTTTTCTCCACTTTCTACCGAGTTCTGGAGGCATTGTGTGTTGAGTGGTGGAACTCAGCGCCGCGCTTTACCTCGACACTAGAGCAAAGAAATGAAAATATAATTGTAAATAAATATTTTACTTCGTCAAGTGGGGATCGAACCCACAACCAGTCGATTTTATAGCCACAATTTGTGCCACTGCGCCACAATATATAGGGTGGAAGTGTCAGCGCACCTTTTACGGGAACAGCATACAGGGTAAAATATTTTAAACCCATACTTAAAGAAATGAATCAAGATACCTCAACAGTTTAGAGTTTCGACGTAGGATTTTTTTTATTTTACGATGTTTATCCATACCTGTATTTCGTGTGACGCAGTTACGCATAGATATGAATAACGTAAACACATACTACTACAAAAATACTACTAAAGGTTCATCAACTTTGAACTTTGCCGCCAATACCTTCGACTCGATTTCGGAATGAGGCATATGCCACGGTTTCACTTTGATAGGTTTATGTGTGAATTTTTTAGTTGTATTTTGTTTGAAAAAAAACACTTTTTCTTTTTTGGGTATTTTTTTTATTGTATTAGGCTTTTATAGACTAGTTAAAACTGTGGTTTCATTTAAAGTGGTATTGACACTTCCACCCTGTATAAATCCCGCACACAGCAGGTTAGGCAGAGGGAACTTAGTGCTTAAACATTCCACTCCCCACAATAAACAAATAAATAAATAAATATTTATGCTAAGTTCAGCTACCTATGAAATAGTTATGATTTTTTTGCAAGTTGCCATAATGGATTCACTCCATATCGTATTGTATGTGCGGCGTTAAATTTCGCCTGTCAATATGCAATGTCTCATATCCAGGCAGAAATTGGGGAACGGAGTGTCCTAACACTAATATCTCTCTCACTGCCTACTCTAGTATAAATGGGATATACCGTAAAGCTGAAAAGCAATAATTTGTTTAGTTATGCGCATACATATATGTAAAAAACATATATACGTAATAAAATTCCAAGTTCCCGGAAGCTTATATTACATTTCCTTGATCTTAGAAGTCTTTGTTTTCTTTGTAACGAGAGTTTATTGTGTGGATCAAACGAAACATCTTAATTTAATAATAGAAAAAATCATATTTGGGTTAGCATACTTAAATGCTTGAGACCAACCTACTTTTAAATATGCTTGTTAGTTTCAAATTTTATAAATTGTATAATGACGTCATAAGTTGATAGTTAATGTTTATTTTATACATACTAGCACATCTACATAAAAGCCTTTTTTATTTTTTATTATTAATCTTTTGTGTTATTCTTTCTTGGGTGTGAAACGCAAATTGTTTGAATGCATTGAAAAAAACTTAGTCTGCCATCTTAGGTGTTCCGCCATGTTGAATTTAGAATGATGATACACAATTACTATGATTTCGGCTCAATCAGGTAAAATATCTGTTTCAAAATTGAGTTACAAGATTTAATCTAGGAAAACTTATATACTACATTGCAAGTTAAATAAAAAATGATAATAAAATATATATTAAAATATCTTTTTTAAGAACAAGCTCTTATTCTAAAGATCAGTTGTTGTTACTTTCCAGTCTCTTGTATAGTCTATATTTTACAAATCAAACTCTTTCATTTGATAACCACATTAAGAGGGCTGTGGATAAATTTGTTATCAGCAATTTTTTCATCCAAAATTGAGCTTAATTGGATACCGGTCAAATTGTGCCTCTAACACGTTCATTTAAATAAAAGTTTGTTAAAATAGTAGTTTACATTTTACAATGTGAATATACACTCCGGATATACGAGCTGAGGTAACAGAAGTCCCGTAGATTTGATTAACTCGAGTACGAAGCTCGGTGCTATCTTCGAAATTAAATTAAAACATATAAATTGTACTGGAAAGGATAAATTGTACGAGATAAGTTTTTCTGTATATCTTTTCTTCGCTTTACGATGTTTACGCATTGTAGGGTAGCTAGAGAGAATTCCCCATTCCCCATTAAGACGGAATGGGGAATGGCGGAACTCAATGTCACGTTTTAGCCTGTTACCAGAGCGACGAATTGAAAATATTATATATTTCATTCCTTCGAGTGGGAATCGAACCCACAAACGTCGCGTTTATAATCGAACACATACACGCAAAAAACAAGTTAAATGTTAAACGCTGTTGAAACAAAGAATATAGTAATTCTTTCTACCTATTGTTAATATAAAAAAGAATCATAGCCAAAACAAAGAATGTAATTTGAAATTAAATTTTAAAGACTAATATTAATTAATACCAAGATTACAATTTTTAAATATTGGATTAAAATGGTCTTCCTCACTTTATATAACTAACTAGAGGGCGCGCGCGGCTTCGCCCGCTTATTAGGAGTGAATTCTAAAAAACCCACGAAACATGTGTTCAATAAAATATTTTTAACAGTCTGAATTTAATTTTTTATAAAAATCGGTGGCAATTTAAAGATTTTTCTATATAAACTTTCAACCCCTTATTTGAACCCTTAGGGGGTGAATTCTTAAAAAC
>DWQW01004346.1:0-20070 GCA_018249695.1 Heliconius erato demophoon | reverse complement strand
ATGTAGTAGCAAAACTAAGTTTAGTCACGTTCAGAATTGCCTTTGCAAATCCAAGGCTGCATCTATGAAAGTAATTACTGTTTGTAATGAGAATTTTATTAGGAGGCTAGTTTACTTTGTTTTGTATGGTTATATGGTAACATGCCTAATTGCGATAATTGTGGGTTTGAATCAGCTCGATTTAAGATTTTTAGGATTCCATACGTTCAAAAGGAAAAAACGGAATCCTTGTAGATATATGGACCCTCGTATTTCCTGTCTATGTAAATATTTTTTCTCGAAATCGTCGTAAATGTTGCATTCAGATCTACGGTCTGTTTAGGGAAGGTTCAAGAAGGTAGGTTCAAGAATATTTAGATGATAAACATGTATGGAATTTATGTCTATTGAATGTGATGCAGGATAGCTGCCAGATAATGTAATAATACCATTGACTTTGAAAAGAGCAACTGTTGAGTTTCTTGCCGGCTCTTCTCAGCAGAACTGCCTTCCGAAAAGGTGGTAGCTTTTTGTTATATGTTCATTTGACGATTCAAAAGTGCTTATAAGAGTTTATTTGAATAAAGAATATTTTGAATTTGAATTTGAAGAAATGCAAACTTCTAAATCAGAGCAGTCAAGAAAACAGCATTTATGCATACATTTTGCTGCATTTCGTATGATATTCCCGCGTAATCAAAACCTGCAGGATATTTCTCGTATACCTACAGTTATGAAATTTACCGCCAAGTGAGAACTTTTTTGTATTGTACACAAATAAAGAAAAAGTGTCAAAAATAAAAATTTGTAGATTTTTCATTACGCGTACGCAAACTTGACAATTTTTACAAGTTGTACTTCCCGTTAATCCTAAGATCAGTAGATACTGCACTTTCGGCGATAGAATTTAACTCGTACTTGACAAGTTTTTTCTGCTTTTCATAGCTCCCGTATAACAAGCAGAGAGAAGTTAATGTAATCTGATACTTATTTGTATTTAAGGATATTTTTTTGGCTTTAATCAAATTAAAGACCAAAATTGAAACAATGTTAGCGCAGTGACACAAGCTTGTAAGCCGCGACGTTAGTGGTGGCAACCCTCACTCGATGGAACCGATTATTTAAAATTATATTTTTTTGCTCTGATATTAAGATAAAGCATGACGTTGAGTTTTTCCACTCAACACGAAATGCCACAAACATCGGTATAGTGGAAAACGACACACTTTAATACTAGGTTCCCTCTGCCAACCCTACTAACTGCGGGATACAGCGAAAAGCTGAAAGTGTAGAATGAAGGTTAAATCAGAAGGCAAACCCTGACAAAAAATAAGCCAAGACTAATGCCAAATAAAAAACAAAATATATCAAACTGATAAACTTTCTGAAATCGTTTACAGACCAGATATCCAGAGAATCATCATTTTCATCAAATCTTACATCCACTTTAGTAACTTCAAATAATAAACGTAATAATTATATAATAACAGCACGAATCGAGTAAACTATAAAGTAAATGCACACGTTACAAAACTGCAAAACGAAAATGAAACGGATTTCATAATTTTCTCAAACAACAAAGGCCTATGTGAAACGTTGAACTGTCGTGAACGCAAGACTTGGACAAAAAGAATTGAAATATGGCGCTTTATGCAGTTAGTACTTATTATGTTCAGGTCGTTGTGCTGCAGTGGGATGATTTCTCGTTGTAAATCGATGGTGATGGTTTTATCTAGACTTATAGCGCGGCGTTGAGTTCCCCGCTAGCACGCAATATCCCGAAAAGTTGGGCGAAAAGCGTATTCTACTATGTGAGATAAAGCGTGTAGCTGTCATTTCCTTGCTCTGGTAATATAAAACCCGGCGTAGTATTCCATCACACTAAGTAGATTTTTTAAGCTTCACGCTGTACACATAACTGCAGGTCACGTAGTGCGGTGTTAAGTTGCGTTACAAGACAAAACGCTGCGTTGAGTCCCTTGACCCAACACGCTCCTAAAATTGAGAGGTTTTAATCGTTTTACAAAATTAGTATCTATTGTAATGTATACATTCGTACTTACCAATGAATAGACCAGGAGGATTTTGAAGTTAAATTTTAGGTGGTACAAGGAGGAACAGGAGGTATATCAGAGAGGTCAGCCAATCTAACATTATTATGAATTAATTTCTAGAACGTACCTGGAGAGCGACATTTGAAGGATAGTCTCGTTTTTGGTGTCGGTACAGAATGGAGCTCCGACAGTGGAGTTGAGCGTTAATAATTATTTAAAAGGGCCTCTGAAACCTTCACCTGGGTCCTAAGTCTCAGGCACTGCTCCGAGCTTCTCATGCTTCCGACAGAAAGTAGGAAACATCCTGCAACACGATGGGCACCCGCAAGGTGAACCCATGGAGTACTAAGTAGTTTCTTATCTCTTATACGTGTTTGAGTCCAAAGTTATTATCATTAAATAATGTTAAATAATCAGCTTTACGCTGTATCTCGCACTCAGGGAACCTAGTGTTAAACAGACACCGTAACACTCCGTTCCGCAATATCCCTAAAATAATATAATAATAAATCCGTATAATAAAAACTATATACTACGCAAAATATCCAAGATATCTAAATTATTATTCAATTTGTTAATGATTTTATATCAACAAACAAAAAATGACAAAACAATTAAGTAAATTGGGTCAATATCATTTTCTATTAAATTAACAAATATCAAGTCATTAATAAAAAAAGTAGATCAATCGATTTCTTAATAAATGAATGTTTTCCATTTATTTTCTTAATGTCAACAATTTATTACTAGACTTTGCTAAAAATTTTAATTCTATTCTCCAAATATACAGTTTTTTCACATTTTATCTTTCATATGGCAGTGTAGGCAGAAGGACCCTGGAAATAAGACATTCTGTATCCCATTTTGCGAAATTTTCCAGACATTGTATATTGGGTGGGACACAACGCTTTGTCTGAGTTTTTTTCGTTTTCATATCCTTACTCTAGATTAAAGAAATAAAAATAATTATTTTTCCTAAGCGAGAATAGATCCCACAAACGTTCCATGTATAGTTAGACAATTTGCTGCTGCGTCACAGCAACCTGAAACATACTATCCGTACCAATGTTTTTACATAATTATTTTACTATACTACTTTTTAAATTAGAAGCCGTTGTGGCGTCGTGATCCTATAAGGGTTCCGTTTCTTTCTATAGAGATACGGAACCCTAAAACTATATTTTTCAAGAAACACCAGTCTGAAGCCAGTCGTGGCGCAGGGGCACACAAAGTGGAACTGTAAAATCGACTGGTTGTGGGTTCGATCCCCACTCTAGGAAATGAAATATTTATTTACATTTATATTTTCATTTCTTCGCTCTGGTGTCGAGGAAAAGCGCGGCGTTGAGTTCCGCCACTCAACACGCAATGCCTCCTGAAATCGGCAGAAAGTGGGAAACGATGTGTCTTAACACTAAGTTCCCTCTGCCTACCCTGTTGTGTGCGGGATACAGCGTGAAGCTGGAAAAAAAACACCAGGTAATTTTTCCATATATAATTGATACAATAACCCAGTGACAGGCTCCACACGCAGTCACTGACGCGTATCGGTATTGACCTTCTTTGCGTGCTAGTGTTATACATGTTACGAACACGACGAGCGTAGAAAATTACATTTCGTGATTGATATTGTGGTCATGAGAAAAAATATATACGTACAAACGTTTATATGAATTAAAAAATGTTACACACATTTTTCGTACGTTAAAAGAAAAATTGCTTGTATAAATCACTTTGTTGTTTGTCTGTCTGTCTGTTCGTTTGTCTGTTGTACTTCCTGTTGATTTATAATCATAAAAATTTGTATGGAACCCTCGATGGGCAAGTGTGACTCGCACTTAACTAGTTTTTTTTACGTTTTTGTGTCTTTAATTTCATAGAGATTAACAGAACACACACGCACACTACAGCCACGTCATTTATATTATACAGCCACCTTTTTCAAGTTTTTCAAAATTATATTATTATCTTATATTTGTATCTGCTACTCAAATTAGATTTAGAACTATAAACCATTATATATAGGTATTTAATTCCTAAAAAAAGTCAACATTCCTTTGTCTATTTTTTTTTTATTTGCCTTACGTTAAAGAGCCCACAACCATCTTCTGCGGTCAGATAATATCAACTCCACCTCGCTGTTATTTCTACAAAGAAAAAAGTATATAACCAAAAAATACTAAGGTCGAAGTCACGATTTAAATTTATTTTAAATGCTTCATGGTTCATCCGAATATTTTGTAAGACTTGACAGTATGAAATTGAACTTAGGCCTTTTATGGACAACACTGATCTTCCAAATAGTTTTGTGCTGTACCTGTGGTCGAAGTTACCCCTCGCACTTAGTGTATAAAGGGCCCAGTCGTGGCCCAGAAGCACAAACTGTGACTGTGTGTGTGGTTGTGGGTTCGATTCTCAATCGAGGAAATAAAATGTTTTAATATTTCCATTTCCTCTGATCTGGTAACAAAGCAAATCGCGGCGTTGAGTTTCACTATTCAATACGCAATGTCTCCAGAATACGACGTAATAATTAGGAAGTGTCTTTATGGAAGCAGAGCGTTTTAATATTAGATTCCCAGGTTCCCACAGCCTACCCGGCTATGTGCGGGATACAGCGTGCAGCTAAATACGAAATAAAAATAATAAATTACACAATATATCTGGAACTACAAAAAGAAAATAAAAATTGTGGTTGTTATCTGACCGTCGTCTAAGTCGTTTAAGTGCTTCTAAGTGGTAACGTTTACAATACAAACTTTAAAGATCATTCTGTAATAGCTGTAAATATTGGATTTAAAATTTTGGGTTACATAAAACTATTTTCACAATACCTAATATGGATAAACATAAAAATAAAATATTATATTTTGAAAATTACAGTAAATATTGATTATAATTTAGAATTTATTAGTAATCGACCAAAATTTAATTTAAACACGTAAAATGGAAAAATCCGGTTCCCACGGTTCTACTACTCAAATGGACTACAGAGTGTTTTGACACTATTTTTTCCACAGCAGGGTAATCAAACAAGTATCACTATTTTACATGATACTGCTTTCTTATATATAAATAATTTTATTTCCTTGATCTATCAAAACAAAATACGTCTTTAAAGTAGGGAAGTATCCAATATAAAACTACACAGTAGAGCCATAAGTAACGTTCACCTTTTCAAAATATCAAAAAAGCAGGTCACATTTCACAAAAAGCGTTTGTCCGAGTCAGTATTTCGTAACAACAGGAAAGCCCAATGCCGCTTCGTGATAGCAGAAAGAATGTACAGAGTACGAACCATTCTGTGCTTGTTGACTTGTAATGAAATATTTGTTTTAGCTTCCCGCCGTATCCCACACATATCAGGGTAGGCTGCGGGAACCTGGGAACCTTGTGTTAAGATACTCTATTGCTATTGAGAAATAAAAGAATGAAATAGTTAGAATTTAATATTAAAATGTTAAATTGAGTCGTCGTGGCGCAGTGGCACAGGGACTTACAGGGACTTGATAGCTGTGAGTTCAATCTTGAGATTATATTTAAAGTAAGTTATTTTATTATGGAAAGGTAAACCCAAGGAATCAGTTCCACGCAATTTCTCGAATTCATGTAGAAAAATATTTTTTTTTTACAAAAACGTAAAAAATAAACTTTGTTACCTTGTTGATTATGATTGACAGACAACCTATACGAAACTATTGGTAGGAGAGTATCATAAAAGAGTAGAGAGGAGAGTATCCCGAAATTCCCATGGTAATAGAAAACAATGTGATATTGGATTTTATTTCATCAAGTACATATAAAGATGCAGCTAAGTCTCAGTAGATGGAGCTAATATCTTTTTAAAATCATAAAACTAGTTTGGAAGTATCCAATTTACACTTTCCAATAGTTCAGTCAATCACCTTTCCCGTCTGTTTATTTAGATATCTTCTAAACAGTTAAACAGACTGACAGACATCTTGTTTACTATTTAAATTATATAAGTATATATACATTTACAAGAAGCGAAGAAAGAAATAAATACAATCTTCTATTCCATATATGAATACCAAATGAGAATACGGTGTGTAAATCTATGATTTTGGATATAAAAACAAAAAACGAACGTGCAACTGTTAACGTGACAGGTTGTAGGTTCGATTCCCACTCGATGAAATGAAATATTTAATATTTTGATTTTATCGTTGGTAATGACGAAAAGCGCATTGTAGAGTTCACCCACTTAACACGCAATGCCTTTTTTCGAATTCAACGGAAAGTGGGGAACGAACTTAACACTAGGTTCCCTCTGCCTAACCCGGCTATGGGCGGGACACAGGCAAAGCTAAAAAAAACCAAACATCCACCGATACAATACACATTTTAAACGTATAATATCTATTATTTACTTGTAATTGATATTTTTTTACAATATTCCATTCTATTTTAGAAAACACATTAAAAATTTAAACTTTCCAGCTTTATATACCTCGTAAGTCCACAATAAAGCACTAATTCATCAATACGTATTCTAAAGTATATTCCCACTCTTACTATTTTCAAAGTATATTAAAGAATACATACTTTAAAAATGCCAAAAACATTCTATTCTATTCTATTCTATTCTATTCTATTCTATTCTATTCTATTCTATTCTATACAATTTACCAAGAAGCAACAATCAATCTCCCTAGTTGTAACCACAACCAGTTCGGTTACAACATTGTTATACGTCATTCCAGCCCGGGAGTGCTAAATATCGGATATTTTGTGTACCGTTAAACCACCGGTTCCCAACCAGTGGTCCGTGGACCAGTAGTGGTCCGCAGCAGCTAAAATATGGTCCGCGGATGATTTAAAATTTTTGTAAAACATAAAATATTTTGACATTTAAATTTAATATACTTTGAAATTAATTGATTTTTAATATTTACTAAAAAATCACACACCCTATCATACAAAATGACAGTTTTTTTTTACTTTTGACTTTGAAATTAAAATTTTTGTTTAATTATTAATTTAGTTTTATTATACCTACAAAGTGGTCCCTGCTAACAAGAATTCTATAAAAGTGGTCCCTGATCAAGAAAAGATTGGGAACCCCTGCGTTAGACGGTGGCCGTTCGCCTTTTCTTTTGTTGGTTCCTTGTGCATTATTGGATTTGATGTTGTGGTCGAGTTGCTACTGTCTATTTAATAGTTAATTGATGTAATTTTGAAGTTTTTATGAGAGTTTTGGTATTTTTCGGTTGAAAGTAGTTTGTTTTTTAGTTATTTTGCTTTTTGAACTTGTGTTTGAGGGCTTAACAAGACAAAGTGCCGCGTTCAATTCCGCCACTCAACATGTAGAGTCTCGACAATTGGGAAAATGAAAAACGGTGTGCCTTAGCACTTAAGCCCTGTGCTTATCCTGCGATATTCAGGATACAGCGTGAAGCTAAAGAATGTGTAAGAATGCGTGACTGTAAACGCGGCTGGTTGTGGGTTCGATCTCCTGATTCATTCATTTCTTCGCTATTCCGTAGCGGTAAAGTGTGGCGTTAAGTTCTGCTACTCAACACCTCCAGAATTTGCTGGAAAATGGGGAACGAAAAGGCTCCCTTTGCCTATCCTGCTATGTTCGGGATGGAACGCGATGTTAAAAAAATCTCTAGTGACAATGGTGACATAATAATGACTTTTTATTAAAGCCACGAACGAACTTATAAATTAAGACGATGACATTTATTTTTAAGGAGTTGTTCGGCCTTACTTATGTATGTCAATCACACTGACATTTTAAAATAAAACCTTAAAAATTGCACACTTGCTAACTAAGAAACCGTCGTGTCGCAGCGGGGCAGCGTCTCACTGTAAATACGACAATTGCGGATTCGATTACCAAAAGAGAAAATTAATCTTATCAAATTATTTTTCCGCTTTAAAAGATATTTAATTTAAAGTATTGAGTCCTACCATTTAAGAAGAAGAAAATGAAAAACGAAGTTTATTTATAATCGAACCTCTACCCTACCCTGCTAAGAGGAGTGATCCTGTAAAGAGGATAGGATAGGGGACGCTCTACATTTATTTTAATATAGGTTGCAGTAGTCGTCACCTGCAATTCGTTGTTTGCAAGGACTTTTAGGCGTTAAATGGAGATTTTAGCTGTAAACATCTTCTTTCTTAGTACTCCCCTACACTCCCTAGCTTACCTAAATACATAAAAAAAAAATTTTGGGCATGTTAAATTATTGCTAAAATCATGTAATCTGAAACAAAAAAAGGGTGCTATTATTTAAAATGACCAACACGTGAAAGTAGGACAGTTATGTAATGTTGAGACGATGAAGGACGATCGAGAAATGTTGCGTTAAACTTACTTCTTGAATGAAATTCTTCAATATTGAGAAATATATGTATACGTTGTATATCTCGATAGATGGATCAGTGATTGTCTGTGGGTAGAGGACCTCGGAACTTATCCATTTCACCTCTATATATGTGCAGCGATGTTCAGTAGTTCATCAGATGTTTAAGAATTTGTGATTTTTTGGAAAAAAACGATTTTTCGTGCAGTAATTTAAAAGTATCGCTCTATAATTATTGGAAATAATATCAAAATAAAAATTATGTAAAGAAAAATCCCTCAAGGCCAGCAATTACAATATGTAAATTACAATTTGTTTGTCTGTCGGTCTGTCTGTTAAAAGACTTTATCTTATGAACGCTTGGAGATATCGATTTGAAATTCAAACTATATACCTCGATTTAGGGCCGCGTGATTTCTGTTTCTTACTTAAAAAAAGGTATGGCCGTTTTTGCAGCAAACGCGCGTTTTTCGACTCTATAAAAGGACTATGAAATTTGGCAGCTAGCACCTATATTTAGTACTAGTTCAGGAAAAAATCTGAAAACTATAAATTTGTATTTAAATCCTAAAAACAATAGTCTTAAAAGGGGGCAAAATATGGTATTAAAGTCGCTAGTTTAAGTGAGGTATCAGACGAAAGGGCTCTGGCTAAAAGCCAGGCTTAGACCAGGGAAAGTTAAGCCTGAATTTCAGAAAAAGCTCGAGATCTCCATTTTTTGTACGGAACCCTCGATGGGCGAGCGCGACGAGCGCTTGTTAAAATATTTTTTTTGCAAAACCATAAATACACACTTTTAAAGTGTAAAAAAAAAAATATTATATATATTTTTAATGTTTGATAAATATCAAGAAATATATATATATTTTTATTTAATAATGTATTATTTAAGGCATAAGCAAAAATAATTTTGTTTCGCATTAAACTACCGACAATTTCATATATTATAGCTATAATTTATATGAGATATTTTAAGATCTCGCGCATAGAACTCTTTTTGAGCTTTAAATTGAAAATGAAGAATTAAATTATTTCTCTTTTTTTATATTTTACTACTTACTAGCTTTCTGCACGTGGCATTGCCCACGTGGTTTTTGACTTTCTTATAAGTTTTTTTTGTAGTTATCTATAATTTAAACAAATTAATAAACATTATTTTGTTATTAACTGAGAGTTTCTAATTATTATAATTATTTTTCATATAAACTTTCAATTTCTTTTTTCTTCCCTTGGGAGTGAATTTTCAAAAATACCTTTTTCTCTATCTCTGGATCTAGTCACTTCACAGCTTTTTTTTAACTTCACGTTTCTCGTAGTTAGCAGGGTAAGCAGAGGGAACTTGAGAACGTAGTGCATATATGTATATAAGTACGTCCCCATATTGTAATTTCTACTTACTTGGCTGAAATGATTGTTGTAGGGTCGAGTCCCATTCGGGGGGTTTTCCTACAATATTTTTTTTTATTTTACAATATTAAAGAGAAGGCAGGTAGAGCCTAGTGTTTGGACCCTCCCCCTCTGTCTAAATTTGAGAATTTTAAGTAGCGAAATTCAATGCCACTCATGCTTTCTCTACTCAATGAATATATTATTGCATTTAAATTTCGTTCCTTTGGTATACTTACTCTATCAACCTACAAAAAACAAGGCAATCGGGACGATGGAATCGACGAAAACATATATCAAATGTTCCCTCACATTGAAACACCAACACTTTTACATAACTATATTTATGCCATTTTACAGGCCAAATTTCAAATTTTAACAAATCAAGTGAACTCCACGTGAAAAAAAAAATGTTAAAAATGACCGCATGTTCGTCGACGCGGAAGAAGTCAGGCTCCGTCAAGCTTGACATACAAAGAAGAAATAATGGCCAAAGTATAAACATAATTGTGGGTGTCGGTAATAACAGGATATAATTATTACAAGTTTTCATATATAGAAACCTATTTTTATTAAATCATAGGTTCAAAAAATATATTTATTGAGGTTAAATACTAGAAGACCGTTAAGGCGCAGCGGGCAACCGTGTTGACTGTAAGCGTGGCGGTTATGGGTTTGATTTCCACTCGGGGAATGTAACATAATTTCCTCGCTCTGTAACGAGGCAATGCTGTTGAGTTCCGCATCTCAACACGCAATGCCTCGGGAATTCGTAGGAAAATGAAGAACGGAAGTGACTTGAATGGGACTATATATATATATATATATATATATATATATATATATATATATATATATATATATATATATATATATATATATATATATATATATATATTGCAGTTTTCTAAAATATTGCAGGAATTTACGCAATGCAAGTTCGTAATAAAAGACATAAAAATAAAAAAGAAAAATAGTAATGTATGCGACATTGACATATTTAATTTTTATTTTGTAAAAAATGCAATTACGTCATTAAAATTAAAAATAAATTAAATATGCTTCACGCTGTATCCCGCACACAGCAGGGTATGCAGAAGGAACCTAGTGTTAAGACACTCCGTTCCCCACTTTCTGCTGATTTTCTGGAGGCATTGCGTGTTGAGTGGCAGAACTCAACGCCGCGCTTAACCTCGACACCAGAGCGAAGAAATGGAAATATAAATTTAAGTAAATATTTCATCTCCTCGAGTGGGGATCGAACCCACAACCAGTCGGTTCCACACTCACACCTCGTGCCACTGCGCCACCACTGACCTCAACGTCGTTGTTTCACCAAATACATATAATACACACACTACCACCATGCCACTACCGCTTGTACTAAATAACTTATACAATTTAGATCAGTCCTTCACATTATCCACGGTTGGCTAATGTATGTATGTACATTTTAAACGTCGTAGTAAATAACTATAACGTAAGAAACGTATGTCTTAGATTTTTTTCTTGCTTCACACTGTCTTCCCCTCAGAGGGAACCTAATGTTGACACACTTTGTTTAACATTATCCGCCCAATTTTCAAGACATGACGTAGTGCACCGAGACACTTATTTTCAAGACATTGCGTGTTGAGTGGCAGCGCTTAGTTTTATTATTAGATCGAAGAAATAAAGATAACTCATTCCCCCCAAGTGGAAATCGAAACCATAACCGTCGCGTTTACACCAATGCCACTACGTCACATCGTGACTTATGTATAATGACCTAATAATTAGATATTTTTATCATAATTTAACCTTAATACCCATAAAGGTGAACTGGTTAGTCTAAAACACTTATAAAGTTGTCTAGAGAAAGCTCCACGGGCAGTATTACACAATATATCCATTCACCTGGCACGTGGACGTGGAGCAATCATACTGGGAACTTCAAATATTTATTTATATTAGATGGACGTTTTAGTTTTTTTTTATACATATTTTATAAAAAGTAAGTTTTGCTTAACACTTTCCATAAGTGATTGAGGTTCTCAGTTGAAGAACATAAATATTTTTATTTCTTCGCTCTGGCGTCGAGGCAAAGCGCTGCGTTGAGTTCCGCTACTCAAAACGCAATGCCTCCATAAGTCGGCGGAAATAGAGTGTCTCAGCAGCTAGTATTAGGTTCCCTCTGCTTACCCTGTTGTGTGGGGGATACGGCGTGAGGCGTGAAAAAAAAATCCAGACAACTTATAAATAATTCCCTAATTTTATGATTATACAATTATGACAAGTGTGTCAAATTCAGTTTATATATTTACAAAGCGACCTATCAAAAAAACATGCTAAAATTAATATTTGAATAAAATCTATTTTGAATTCTTTTATAAACCGTCACGCTGTATCCCGGGGGGAACGGAGGGTTAAGACACTCCAATCGCCATTTTCCGCAGAATTCTGGAGGCATTGGGAGTTGAACCCACAACCTCTCTCGTTTACTCAGACTTTAGGCCACTGCGCCACGACTGGTCTCACCTGGAATTCCTTTATAAAATCAATAGAAACACAAACCAAATTGCACATATTTTATACAAGATTAGTAAAAACTGAGAGCATATGTAATGAATGTAAATTTAAACAGTTGCACCGAGACGGACTCGGTTTACATACAAAAGAATTCGACTTCGTTACTGGCTGTAGTTACGACACTGTAACAATATTTACTTAACGTGCCCTACTTTAAATATATCGATATATAAGATTTGGTGATTATTTTTTTTAAAGAGTGTTTCGCCTTTTTTCTATTTTTATCGGGGTAAGGAGAGAAAATAGTGAAAATAGTGTCTTGACTCTGTTCTTTGGTTTTCGACTGAAATAGGAACACAGTGAATGAGCGGGAATCAAGCTGCTTGATTTTACTACAACTAAAAAAGAAGCGCAGCGCATATACTACCGAATTTTATTATAAACGTGCTGGTTGCGGGTTCGATTCGCATTTGGAAGAATGAAATATTTCATATTTCATTTCCTCGCCCTGGCATTCCATAACCAGGCACTCAACTTTACTTTTAAATTTATATTTTTTTTCTTTGCTGTGGTGTCGAGGTAAACCGCGACGTTGAGTTCCGCCACTCTGTACGCAATGCCTCCAAAATTCGGCGGAAAGTGGGAAACGGAGTATGGAGTATGTTAACACTAGGTCCACTCTGCCTAACCTGCTGTGTGCGGGAAACAACGTGAAACTGATGAATATCTGTAATTACAGTTATATGAGCAAGCCTTCCTAAATACTTAACAATAAAATTATAATATATAAACTATGTCAGTTCAAATCCCAAATAGATATTTTTTATTTCGTTGTTGAATTCCGCCGTCCAACCAGTATTTTTTATAGTATTTTCCTCGTATAGCAGGGTGGACAGGAAAAACCTAGTATTAAAATACTCTATTCCCCATTTTAAAGAACAATTTTGAGACATTACGTGTTCACCTCAGTGGCGGACCTCAACACCGTGCTTTTTTGCAATTAATAAAAATAATTCATAATTGAAAATCGAACCTTTAATGACCGCGTTAACATTCAAACCCCGTTTTACAGGACATAACAGACCATAATAGACCATAACATTGTATAACTCGTTTCTATTAACTTTTGATTGGTAAATCGAAGGTCATAAATTCAATATCCAATATAAATCTATAATAATTATTAGTTAAGTATGTAAAATATGTTTTATATATTTTTTATTATAACCTATCTTGTAAAATACTTAAGGAAACATTAAATTTTGAACGTAGCGGGATTCAAACCAGCGCCTCTTGACATCGTTCTAGAGGCGCGGGTTCGAGATATTTAAATTTCCGCTACGTTAAAATATTTATATCTATATTTTCTAAGTGTGTAATAATACTTTAGGAATGTTAAAAGACTATTGTAGTTCCAGAAACGCTTTATCGATATGATCTAATGTAATCTAAAGGCCACCAGTTCAAATCTCAATGACAATATAATTGCAAATTAATTCGCCATTGTGGCAAAGTGGGCAATGTATTTTAGAATAGGAAAAGAAAATCTTATGCTAAGACACACCGCTCTCCATATTCTTTAAAAAGATTTTCTTGTCCTTTTTAATCGTAGGTATGTACTCCAGACATTATGTATGTGTGAGTAGCGGGGCTCAACGCCGCACTTGGCCTGATGAAAAAAGTCTGAAATATAATAAATCATGAAATTATCATGATTATAGGTGGATGGAAGCATAAGTTTAACAATTTAAATTTGACAAACAAAAATTTGCGGGTGTAAATACTTATTTTATCTACGAATAAAAATTTGTAATAGGATTTTCTCTTCTTTTTCTTCTCTTCAGGTATGGAGTCCGAAATATAATTAGTACTAAAGAAACTCACGCAAAAATCGAATCTGTTACTTTCGCATCTAGCAATTGGAACTGCACCCTAACTGTAATTAGTACTTACACTAAACTCGTTTGATGAAGTAATAGTAATGATTGACATTATATAATTTATCTTTCTAATATGTATTACGACATCTATGAACTAACTGAGTTATGTGTGATGCTAACTGTGATAGAGAGCGTATACGTTTAAAGTTTGGGTTGCGGGTTCTCTTCCTTTTATTTAATTAATACTCAAAATATAAGAATTAATATAATAAAAAATATTAATTTGCATCACGGTCTATTTAATTACCCTTACATATATTATACATATGAACTCAAAAAATGTCGATTTCTATGAAACTTACACAGTTTCCTGAAAAGAAATATACTCGATTTTAATCAACAAGTATTAATATACACGTAAACATTTACAAACATTTACAAACTTATTAGTTTTTTTAAAGCTTTCTTTTTTTAGTGTCGTGTTGAGTGACTGAACCCACCTCACGCTTCGGTTGACCTTATTACCAGAACGATCAAATGAAAATGATTCATTCCCTTCATTCTCAAATGAAAATCGAACCCACAACTGTTACGTTAACACTAAGACGTGGTGACACTTTACCAAAATGGCTTTTTAAATACAAAATTAGGTTTACTGATATAATAAATTTATTTTTTGTTTCAGACTGAACAATGTGGAGATTGGTGATGATGGCAGCGCTGGTCGCGACCACGCGCGCCAAGCAGATACCTTCTAAAACCGGTGAGACATTAATAAAATATATTATATAAATAAAATCAAATCAAAATTAAATCAGCTTCAGCAGAGGGAACCACTTTCCGCCGAATTCTGGAGACATTTGGTGCTGAGTGGCGGAACTCAACGCCGCGCTTTGCCTCGACACCAGAGCGAAGAAATGAAAATATAAATGTAAATAGATATTTCACTTTCCCGTAGAAAATGTCCCGAAATTCCTACGGAAACGGAATTTTCCTTTATTAACCGCCTTTCTTTTAAAGATATTATATTTATGAAGATATTATATTTCTATTAACTATATTTTTTCATGTTTATCGGACGATTTCTCCGTCATAAGTCTTAAAGTCCCCACAATTAAAGTTGAGGGCTTCTAGTATATTCGTATATTACTATCAAAATAATCTTCCGAAAAATGTGAGAACGTTCCTTTAAAAAGAATCAATAACATCTTTCACTTCAAACTAAACTATATCGTTTTTATGTTATTTTTAGAGTTCAACGAACGTTGCTTTATATTTTGCTTTACTTTTTGCGATGGATTCTGTTTTATACAACTTTAGAGGTGCCAAGATTTAATGATAACTTCAAGTTTTGAATATTACAAGGCGATGTTACTGGTTTTATTGTAGTTTAAACTTTATATTTTCGCTTGCAAATCAGCTTCACACTGTATCCGCACTCAGAGGGAACCTAGTGTTAAGACACTCAGTTCCCCATTTTCAGCCGAATTTTGTAGGTATTGCGTGTTGAGTGGCAGAACTCACCGCTGCGCTTTGCTTCTACACCAGAGCGAAGAAATGAAAATATAAATGAAAATAAATATATCAATTCCTGGAGTGGGGATCGAGCCCACAATCAGTCGTGTTCATAGCCACACTTTGTGCCCCTGCGCCACGACTGGGTTCAAAATTTTCAGACTAGTTTAATTTCGACTACCACGCCAATTTACCAGCATTTCTCCTACCGGAACTTGAACTCGGAACCATCATCATATATTATAAGGAACTATTAATTACATTTGAGTAGAAAGCACGGAACCGTGTGTAGCGTGACGCCGCCTTTACTATCCGTTATATTATGTACTTCCTTTCAGTCACTGGAGCAAAACGTATTGAAATATATCTATTTATATATAGAAGTTCCAGAAATTATGATTTTGAATCTGTAAATTTTAGGTAACTCGTTCAAATCCTTTGGCCAATTGGGATAAAGTGCTTATTTGGAAGTTTTATCTAAAATTCTATTCACCTATGGGTATATATTTTGGAGTTTTCACGTCCTACCCCGCATATATATAGGCAGAGGGAACCTAGAAACTTAATGCTAAGACGGTCTGTTTCCCTCTTTCCACTATATTCAGGTGGTATTTAATGTTGAGTAGCGGAACTCAAATATACCTATAATCTTATATGTTAAGGAAATTATTAACGAAAGGCTTATGTACCTTCAGCAGAAGCTGCAACAACACTAACAATTTAGATGTGAAATGTTAAAACAAAATATAATTTGTTAGGTCACTGGAACGAACTTCAATAAGAACAATGAAAATATTTCATTCCCTCTAATGAGAATCGAACCCACAACCAGCCACGACTGGCCTCATCCATAATATCTGAATAACACACAGTTAACATTCCAAGGGTTATATTTATCCCATTCTTTTACAGAACTAGCTACAACCTCAGTAGCGACGGCAACAGAACCGGTCACTGAGTGGCCAGCACCCCTCGCGCCCCTCGACACCCTCGCGGTCGCGTGCGAAAAGGACAACATGCATGTCACCATCTCTCTCGCACACACTCGGCCTCATCCTAATAGGTATGTGTTTATTATTATTTATATTAATAATATATAATAAAAAGTATATATAAGTATTTCTGTTTGTTTGATGTAAGAAAATAATAACAAATAAAGCTTTATTACACTGTTTAAAAATATTCACAGGATAAATATGTATGGAATTAATGTCTATGTGATGCAGGATAGCTGCCAGTTTATGTTATAATTAAATTATACTCTTTGAAAAGAGCAACTGTTGAGTTTCTTGCCGGCTCTTCTCAGCAGAACTGCCTTCCGAACCGGTGGTAGCTTTTTTGTTTATATGTTCATTCGACGATTCAAAAGTGCTTATAATAAATAGTCTATTTGAATAAAGAATATTTTGAATTTGAATTTAATGAAGCCCTCTTTCAGCAAATTATTTTTTTCCCGCATAATAGGGTAGGTAGAGGAAACCTAGTGTTAAGACATACGTTGAACACTTTCCATCTAATTTTCTTTAATGATGTATATGGGAATATTGTTAAAATAAGATACTAATAAAAAATTAAAATCTAACTTTGATAGAAGATGTATTATAAAAAAAACTTATTTCAATGCCGTAGATTAACATCCTTATTCTATCAAAAATAAAAAAGCTGGAATCATATTATATTCTGTAAATAGAGTTATATTCTCCATTTTAAATAGAGGTATATACTCCATTAAAATATTCTCTTATTGCATATTCCAAGCAAGGACGTAAAAATAGAACTAAAAGGCTCATATGACCAGCATTGCTGTGGTTGATTCACGTTTTAGTGGTCAAGGCACTTTATACAAACTAGCTTTTGTAACTATCTGCATAATAGTCTAATATAAACCTATTCTATGTTAGACAATGTCGAAATGTATACACGGGAACCCAGGAACCTAGTATTGAGACAATTCTCCACTTTCCGCTGAATTCTGCAGGCATTGTGTGTTGAGTGGTGGTGACTCAACGACGCGCTTTGCCTCGATAGAGAGAGAAAATGATAATATTAAATATTTCGTTTATCTCGAGTGGGAATCGAACCCATAACACGTCACGTCATGTCACGTTTATAGTGGCACGCTTGTGCTCTTGCGCCGCCACTGATTTTTAATTAATATAAAATTATCGCAGTCGACCACAGATGGCAATAAAAAGCATAACAGTGAATTTGAACCTATAGTTGTAGCGTTTATTTACACATGTGACAACTACAAAACCCTAGTGCTTACAGCATCATCATTCTATTATTTCTTCATATTATTTCTTATAAAAAATCTAAACACAAATGTATGGAGAATTTTATAGTTTCTTCACAACATATATAGATGAGCCTAATTATATGTACTCTATAAGGAACCTTGTTTACTTCCTATAGACTGAAATATTAGTTTTTTTTAAAAGGTGTGTTAAGTTCCGACAATTCTTTTTGCTTGAGGGATCAAGCACAAGCAAGGCAAGGAATTAAATCCAGTAACAAGATTTACTGGATTTAATTCCTTGCCTTTGAGAAATATAATTTGTTTTTTTGGAAAAAATATTTTAATTAAGTGTTCTTCAATATAATATAGTATTTACTACTTAATTTTGAAGGACAACTAGTCTTAGTATAAATGCAAACATTTCTCTATTCAGAATATAATAAAAATACAATATAATAAATAGAGTAGTGTTTCATCACTAGACCAAGGTCTAGGTCAAGACACTCCGTTCCCTATGAACCACTCAATTTTCAAGACGAATTAAATGGCGGAACTCAACGGCTCGCTATGTCTTGGAACCGAGGCAAGAAAGTTAAAAAAAATCATCGAGTGTAAATTGAACCCACAACCGTCACGTCTGCAGTCACACTCGTGTGACGTCATATTTATATGTGAATGTAAGTTTGTTTGTTGTGCTATCACACCAAAAGTACTTAATCGATTATCATGAAACTTTGTACATATATTCTTAGAGGTATTAGAAAGGACATAGAATACTTTTTATATAAAAAACATATATTCTTTAGCTATAATATAAAAATAATTAAACGCGAACAAAGCCGCGTTTATCACTAGTATAAAATAAACTAACAAACTCATATATTTCCAGTATATACGACTCATTCAATGGGATTGTCTACCCCGCGGGTCTCGGCAGTAACTCTTCGTGTCTGCGAGAATATGTTTCTGCGAGGGGCGACTTGCAATACACGCTGCCGTTGAAAGGATGCAATACTATGTCTAATGATAATGTAAGTACATTTTGCAACTATATAAGCATATTTTTCTCATCATAAATAGCGCGGCGTTAAGTTCCGCCCTTTAACGCGCAATGTTAAACAAAACAGGTAGTGTCTTAACGCTAGATCCTCCTGCCTGCTATATGCGGGATACAGCGTGAAGCTATTTTACTTCTCCATTAAAAACTGAAATGGAAAGTGCGAAAGAGAGTGTCTTAATACTCCTAGTATTATAACACTCCGTTCTCTACTTTCCACCCACACGTGGAATTGCGGAACACCATATTTTGACATCCAGAGCGAATAAATGCAAATAATGATTTATTACGATTTGTAAATAAAACCCACAACCATCACCTTTGCTCTCAGATGATTTGTATTGAAGATATGAGAGACATTTTAAGCACGAAGTTTATTATTGTATGCGCTTGCGGAAAATGTTTATTTATACAATAGTTGATTTAATGGCTGTCCATAACATAAGTTCTTCTTCAAGCCTTACTTCTAAGAGTATTGTACGCAACACTGTAATTTCTTAGGAACTCCTTAAACTCAAATTTTATTTCCTATTCAAGTAAAATATAAAATATAACCTATTACCTAGAAAAAAATTGTAAGAGGCCAGTCGTGGCGCGGTGGCACAAGTGTTGTGGCTTTGCTAGTGTGCACGGGACAGACTATGGGTACGATTGCAACTCAAGGCAATGAAATAGTTAAAATTTTAATTTTTACTCGGTCAACACGCAATGTTTCCAGAAAATTTCCGTTTCCCACTCTCAGAATTTTGGCTGAAAGTGGAAAACGGAAGTGTCTTAATGAGAACGTAGTGTCTTAATACGAGGTTCCCAGGGTTAGATCCCAGCGTAAAGCTAAAAAAAGATCGTGGGCGAAAACCTCATCTTAATAGAAGCAATAAAACACATTTTAGTTAACATATATAGATATACTAGAGGGCGCGCGCGGCTTCGCCCGCTTGTTAGGAGTGAATTCTAAAAAAAAAAACACAAATTTAATTTTTTATAAAAATCGGGGGCAATTTAAAGATTTTTCCATATAAACTTTCAACCCCTTATTTGAACCCTTAGGGGGTGAATTCTTAAAAACCATGAAACACGTGTTCAATGAAATATTTTCAAGAGTCTGAATTTCAAATTTTAT
>DWQW01004345.1:0-20071 GCA_018249695.1 Heliconius erato demophoon | reverse complement strand
AAGAATCCATGGACAAAAAATTTGGACCAGCTTTCCACGTGGTGGTGGGAGAGAGTTACGGGTTCGAAATCACATACGAATGTACTACAATATGCTATATGTATTTCGGGGGTAATCAAGCTATTTGTATTTGGAAATGTTCTTGAATGTTCTACGTAAGTTTTAGGATAAGAGAGTCTCTCAAGAATTGTGGACTACGCATCCGTCCGGATGATACAACTTGTGCCGAATTTACTTATTATTTATCAATACATTATCAATAATTATTATGCATTCAAAGATCAATGTCAATGGAATTAATTTATTCTTAGTAATAAATGTATATATTTATTTATATAAGAAATTATCAAGTAAGTTACCATTATATTTGTAACAGAGAGCTTGTAAAATCGGAAAATTATGATAAATAATATATTATAATAAATACCTATAGATTTTTCTACATACATTATTGTCTTTTCTATGTTATTTACATAATTTTTAATTAATTTTATATTAAATTTGTTGTTTTGCTTATGATTTTGTAATAGTGCGTGGTATTCTCCCCTATTTTATGTTCAGTGCAAGGGGTGGTATTGATCGAGATATACAGATGTATAAGGCACATTAGGGTCGGCATGCTCGTGTATTGACGAACGTGTACACCTAGACATAGGTATATATGTTTACAGCTTTTGATGGTATGCAAAACTAACCTATAGAATAAAATTTTAGTAGCGCCTACGGTAAGGGCAGTAAACAGTGTTTTTGTTAATATGCTTAATTAGGTATATTTTTCAAATTCTTTATTTTATTTTTATGAATAGGCGTTTTTTTTATTTTCACTGAAATTCTAAGTTTTGATACTTTACTCTTCATATTAAATTTATAAAAATATTCTTGCTGTGTATAAAGCTGAATAGAACTAGTGTCTATGTATTGTATATGAGACCACCATGGTCAATCCTGGGCATCTAGGTAGCTTATAACACAAACATTGCACAAAAAAATGTATTTCATTTTAATTTAAAATATGTTTGTCTCAGAACATTGTTTACTTGAATATTTTTATGCCGATATAATCTACCTTCTCCACGTAGGAGTGACCGCATACTTTAAATCACACAAAGGAAACGAAACTAATGCCAAACTACAGTTAATTTACCTTGAGAATTAGTCTTAAGTTCGTCAAATCGACAATGCTTTGTAGAAACATGACGCACTGTTGTAATGTTAATGTAGATATCTGGCCGCTATTGTGGTGGTCATTTCAACTTTGTAAATTATACTTTTGTTACATACCCAGTAATTTTAGTTTTATTATTAGATGGTACCAGTTTCTTTCACATGTGTCGTTAAAATTTTGCATTTGCTTCATTGTTCTCTAATTGTGTTTCTTAGAAAATCCAAAATGGCCTTATCGATATATCAACATGTAAGCCTAAGTATATGTATATTTAGAAACCATCGCGATTCGGTGAGATAGTGTCATATTGTGTACGCGTTGGTTGTAGGTTCGATCGCTATCGGGTCTCCCGCTCTGACATGAGCGGCGTAGAGTTCCGTGGCAAAGCTGAAAGCGGAAAACAGGCTGTGTTGACACTGTATTCTCTCTGCCTAATTAGCTATGTGCAGAATAGACTGAACCGGTGTTGCTATAAACATGTACATACAATAACGAAAAGCTACGATAGAATTAAATATTTAATTATTTAAAGATATTTCCTTATTTGTACCTGCCCAGTGTATTATAAGACAGAACAAGAATTTCACTTTTGAAGTACTTTTACTAAGCAAAGTTTGTGTTTTCCATTAAATTATATAAAAATTAGTCATGTGATTTCAGAGACATTGAGTTCAATGCCAAATAAATTGCGTACAAATGACTCCTTTCGGTAAACAATTACCGGGCAAGGTTAGCGTTATTATGAAGTAGATACCTATCTAATTATATATATAAATTGTATGGGAAATATCTATAATGATTTATGTTGACCAGATTGTTTAGGCAAAAATACATTACATATAAATATAATATTACCCGTGAATATACCTTACAAAATTACGACTAATTACTACTTAAAATCTGTGAGATTACATAAGATATACATAAAGTATACATATACCTACTTATGTTAGTTGTCAAGCGGTTGCAATTAGGACTCGACTCGTATTTATAAATCGCTCTCAAGATCGATCTTAGACTTGAGAGCGGTTTGTAAGTGGGGACCCTAGAGTCAAGATACTCTGTTTCTTTGTCAAATAAATAAACGCACTCGCAGTTATGTAGCAGATAAAATTTGAATTCTATTCATTTAAGTTACTTAATCGTGTTTTTATGTCGCACTATGAAAAATAGTAGAACAATGGCAGTTCAAAATTTGTTTTTACTAAAGTCGTCCCTGACGCACTTTTTTATAGTATTAGGGTGGAACTTTAATGTAATGAATATTTTTTTCGTGAATTACATTTGGAATATGTATTTTTTATTGAGATTTAATAATAATAATTTTAAAAATATTTATTTACATTTATATTTTAATTTCTTCGCTCTGGTGTTGACGCAAAGCGCGCGAAGTGAGCGAGTTTCGCCACTCAACACGCAATGCCTCCAGAACATGGTGTTAAGTGTCTTAACACTAGGTTCCCTCTGCCTACCTCCCCATCGAGATTTTTGATAGTTACCGACATCCCCCGATGCTTTACATTTATGTTGTTTTATAGTCCAGATATTCATAAATAACATTTATAAAAATCAACTGCGCATACGTGCGGTTAAGAAGATATCACGAAAACTACGATACAAGTCAGGGAACAAGAGAACTTTATCTATTGTGGTTCCTAATGTTGGACTATTTAAATGATTTCATTGCGGGAAATTTCAATTAAATTACTGTTATTATTATTATATATAGTAATAGTATTATATATTCATAAAAAGGCGTTTTATCTTTAATTTGCACACGTTTTGCGGTATTACTAATCAATAAAGGGCACACTACCCTCATTTATGAAATTATATAAAAAGAGTGAAATAATTTAATAAAACTGTTACAAATTGGTAATAAAATTAGTAACAGACGTTTGATTGTTAAGTGTCTTCACAAAATTTAAAAATGACTAATACTTTCAAGTGTTCCGAGCGTGAATTACTTATTACTCCCATATATTGAAGGAGGAAGAAAACTTGAAGCTCTATCAACAGTTCTACTTCTATAAGAAAAGTATCATGTTTCTGAAGACAACATGTGTTTTATTATCAGCGACATTACAAGAAATCTGGAAGAAAGTGCACTTTGGAAAATCGAGGTCTATATGAGACTAAAAATCGATAACTTTTATATTTAAGACTAGAGGGCGCGCGCGGCTTCGCCCGCTTATTAGGAGTGTATTCTAAAAAAAAACCACGAAACACATTTTCAATAAAATATTTTTAACAGTCTGAATTTAAATTTTTATAAACATCGGTGGCAATTTAAAGATTTTTCCATATAAACTTTCAACCCCTTATTTGAACCCTTAGGGGGTGAATTCTTAAAAATCACGAAACACGTGTTTAATGAAATATTTTTAAGAGTCTGAATTTCAAATTTTATAAAAATCGGTACAGATTAAAAAAAAATTCCACTTTCAACCCCTTAGGGTTAAAATTTTTCAAATTCCCTTCTTAGTGGATGTCCAGAATATGAAAATAAACATCTGCCCAAATTTCACGTTTCTACCATCAGCGGCTACGGCTCTGCGTGCGTCTTACCTCAGTCAGTCAGCACAAGTCCTTTTATATATATAGATAAACAATTGAATTTTTGCACAAGCGTAAAGTATAAAATAACCCTTTAGGTAAAGTTCAGTAATAATACTTTTATTGGAGTTTATTCACATATATTAAGAAAATTATGAAAAAAGTTTTCAGTAGACTTTAATTTAATTTCTTTAGTCCACACTACTTATATACAGAGTGGAAGAGGCAGCGCTCCTTTTACGGAAACAGCATATAGGGTAAAATATTTCAAACCTATACCTAAAGAAATTAATCAAGATGCATTAACAGTTTGGACGTAGGATTTTTTTTCATTTCACGATTTTTATCCACACTGTATTTCGTGTGACGCGATTACGTATAGATCCCAATAACAAACACTTACTACTGCAAAAATACTACTAAAGGTTAAACAACTTCGAACTTTATCGCCAATACCTACGACTCGATTTCGGAATGGGCCGTGTGCGGCGGTGTTCCTTTGATAAGTTTGTGTGCGTGCGTCGTCCTTACAAATGGCGTTTTATTTTAAAATGACAATTTTATTATTTATTTTGTTTGAAAAAATAACTTTTTCACTTTTAATTTTTTTTATTTATATTAGGCTTTTATACAGTAGTTAAAACTGTGGTTTCATTTAAAGTGGTGCTTACACTTCCACCCTGTATAGTAATTTATATGTAGTAATTACTTATGTAGTAATTAAAGAGTATTATTAAATTAGTTTATTATAAAAATAATGTTTCTTAAGCTGTTATCTATTTGAGTAAGAATTTAATAGTTATGATTACACATACTTATTTAATAAAATATAAAGCTTACAAAAACAGATTTATAAGGAAAATAAATAAATGATATTAAAAATTAATGTATATTACATAATGAGTATATTATATTTAATTATACTTGGTGAACTTCGAGATCCATAATAAGTTCATTCACTTTTAAAAGATCTAGGGTATCTTCATCAAGTGCCTTTACACTTTTGCTATATGTTTTTCTACGACTGGAAATGTACGGATCTGATGTGTAGAGAATAGTATGAAATTCATCACATACACGCTGACCGAGAGCACTTCCTAGCATGACATAGGCGAAATTATTTATAATCCTTATTACGTGATTCTTGTGCATCTTCGGAAAGTTGACCATAGAAATTACACCAAAATGCCTAATGACACTTTCACCATGAATCAAAATTTTGTGAACTGAAGATGGCATGTAGTACCATTCAAAATTACTAACATAAATCCTGGCAGTTTCCATGACATATTTGTAAATTTTTTCAGCCTTCATCATTACACCTGATTAAAACGCTTGTAAAATTATATACAACCTTTTGATTAACCTAACATCCACTCCAGTTATTTCAGAAGAACTATCTCCGTTGAAAACAAATCTTCTAGTAGTATTACTGTCATTGGTATTGCCACTTTCTTGCCGTGGTGTGTCGATGATCAATCCTAACTCCTCCCGAAAACGGTTTTGTACTAAGGTTTTCTTTTGTGTCATGTAGCTGTGTTTGTTTGTGTAATGTAGCAACTCCGTATTGATATGCATTTTTATTTTCTGGCCTACTAGTCACTTTAGTCAGATCATTCATTTGCCGTGGAGTAGCACTACAGATTGTATACGTTGATCCAGAAGGTGTATCTGTTAATACTTGTGCTAGTTTACCATCTATCATAGTCAGAAAGAGTTTGTGCTTCACATTCACTGCTTCACCGTTTTTTAAATTAATTACTGATGGCCGCAAGGAAATGATTTGTTTTTTTATTTCATCCACAACAGCTTTAGTCTTTTCATAAGTTTCTTTAGAAAATTCTATTCATTGAGGCACTAGATTTTGCCAAACGTTGACAATGTTGCCAGTCAACCCATTGATTAATTTGATAGGCACTAGACTGTATAAAACTAAATGACACAATCCATTCTTATACACCGAATCTATGGCCAAAATGCTAGCTGCAGTGTGGTCCAATAAATCTTGACGATTTAGTATTTTTTTCATTACTAATTACTATTGCTGTAGATGGTGGGTAACATGACTGTTTGAATTCTTGTATTTAATAAAATGGTGGCAGTATAACAGCACAGTCTTGTTCGTTTGTTAAATTCCTTAAATACATGTATTGCGCTTTTGTTAAATCCATATCAATGAAAACACTCAATGCCTCTTGAATCGATAGCATTTTGTTCTGGCTTGCATTTTCTACGAGATTCAAATATAGAGACATTGTATCTTAGCCTTAGTTTTTCCACGAGTTTTGGTTCTAATTCTTCTCCTATTAAACGTAAGCCCTGAACGTAGCCATTGCAGATGTGTTCAAAGCCATATTCACTAAATAGCGCGATATTTTTCGCCTCTTCGTTGATTCTGATGAATCTGACCAATTTTCGTCGACTCACGAAAAAATAATTCATTACATTAAAGTACCACCCAAATACTATAAAAAAAAATAAAGTGCGTCAAGGACGACTTTAGTGAAAACGAATTTTAACCTGCCGTTGTTACCATTTTCCATAGTGAATTGTCCCGGAAAAATTATACAAGCGTCAAGCGTGCGACTGTAAATACATGTAACGAGAGAAAGCGTGGCGTTAAGTTCCGCCAATCCACACGGAATACCTTTAGAATTCAGCGGAAATCGTAGAACGAAAGTGTCTCAATGGAAACGGGAAGCTAAAAAAAGAGTTTTTTCTATTAGTCTTTTAGACTGTCTCACATAAACATGCGAATATTACTCTAGTATCAGTAAAAAAATCAATTGTTAGTGTTTTTAAATAAATTCCTATTATAAAGGTATTACATGTTAGGTATTATATGCTATATGATCAAAAGTTGCAGTTTTTTATATAAATTTAACGCTTTCATTCGAGATATGTGTACAATGTACATACAAATGTATAAATTTCAACTAGAAATCTGTATTGTTCATTGCTTGTGAAATTTAGTCGAACTTTGAAGTAAAAACAACACATGTGAAAGAATCGCTTGTTTTTGTATTGTTAGACATGCATAGTGTAAACAAGGTTAGAGAAACATTTCTAAGAATATTGATAAATGTTAAGGCATGCATGCTGTCTCAAAAATATATTTGTATGTGAATTTTGTAAGGTAAAAATAAATTATTAAGTGAAATAAATTCTATATTTGAATGGTTTGGTTTTATTGTACATACACATTACACATATATTCAAGTTGATAAAAAAAAGTCATGATATGTTTCTTTTTTAAGGAATAAGGGCTTCCAACAATATTTAAATATTTTTTTGACTATATTATAAGTGATTACTTAATTAAAAAACATGCTGAAAATCAATTTTTTATTGTGTTATAAATTTCCATAAATGTCGTAAGGATCAATATGAAATCCCGTTTCCTGGTAAAAAAATTGCTCCAAATGTTTCATTTCTTACTAGTAGTGACTGCGTGAGGTATTTTAACTTTGCGGTATGCTGTGCTATTCGTATAATATATAATATAAGATTTAAAAGTAATAACAATTATTTATATAGATAGTATAATTTCATGTCTGTTTAAAAAAAATATTTTATCGAATCTTACTACTTTATAACTAAATAATAATAATAAAAATTCGATAAAAATATTTTTTTCTATATAAAACCTCTATCTAGACAAATTATAAAAAATAACACAGTAAAAAAAATCGTTAAATCTTATACATACACATCACACCCTTAGAATAAAAGTGGCATAACTCAAAAATCCTATGACATCGATATTCGACGTTTTGTTCTTTTGAGTTATGTATTTTTTTTTCTAACGTTGCGGTACATAATTACATAATAATTTACTGTGTTGCAGTGTTTAGTGAAAAGTGCTTTAAATATGATGGAAACAGGACCTCTCACAGTGATTTTACCAATAAAATATGTCTTTTACATATACATTGGCACATATAATGATCACATAATACTCGTTACAAATGTATAATTTATTTAAACACGCCTAAACATTCCATACAAAAGCATTTGATACAAAACATTTGTCGCATATACGACTCATTACGACTATTTACTTTGTGATTTATATTAATTTGGAGAACTTTAAAAGTTATATTAGCGCTCTTCCATTTTTGGATAAAGGCATTATTATTATATTTATAAAAAGCAAATAATATAAAATAAAATACTTTTTAAGAAATATAATAAAAAAATGAACTTGATTTGAACCCGTACCTGTTGAAACCCATCCAAGCGCTCTAGACTAGTAAGTCATATTGGACGCGCCAGACAGTTCGAATTATACGTAAGTTAGTTATAAATGTGGAATAAAAATTTTTTTTTTCAGTGTTCAGTATTGCTTTATAATCTATTTAAATTTCATAAAATAGATTATTTATGAAGTGCTCTGAAATTTTATATAGTAAATGATATACTGAGTCGTATTTGCAAACTACTAACGCTATTTAGTAACTGTCGTAATTTTAAAGGGGCTACCTGTACTGTTAACGTGTATAGAAGTTAAAAAATAAGAAAAGTATCAAAATATCACTGAGACGAAACGTGAACGTTGTTTAGTTAGGTATTTAGGTTGAGGGGCAGAACTCAACGCCGCGCTTTGCCGACACCAGAGCGAAGAAATGGTAAAATAAATTTAAATAAATATTTCGTCCTACAACGGAAGTGTTTTAATGGGAGAGGTTAAGTCTTAATAATATATTTCCAGATTACCTCTGCCTCCTTTCAAAAAAAATTATATATATGTAGCTCATTAAACGACGACAGTTTCACTAAACAATTATAAAAATACGTATTAACACGCAATAGACTAACTACATTTCGAATTTACACCGTAACAACTATACATACATACTATGCTATGCTATGAACATATCGTGGAACGTCGGTATAAAATCTACAAACCCATACAATATTCAATATCCCAACTAACTAGATATCTAGAGTCTAAAACTTTAGGAATAACATTAACATTTTTTTTCAGGCACATTTCATCAGAGAACCCCAAGAGTACAGTCGACTACAAAAATATTGCTAAAAAACTGTAAATGAGAATGTATGTAACATATGATCCGATACATCCGAATCTTGTATTTTATTGATAGTTGATGTTCCCATTGATGACAAGTAAACAATTAATTTTATTAGTGAAAATTATTATCATAATGCGTTGTTGCATTTTTGGATATACCAATTCATCTACAAAAATTTAAAGTAAATCATATCGCATAAAATTTTATTACTTTCTGAAGAATAGTATTCTTATGCCATGTTTATGTGAAAAACGCAAAAAATGGATAAAAGTAATAAAAAAGCATATGTAAGTAAGCTTTGAATATTCAGAAACAATCCATAATATTAGTAGTGAAAATAACTAAATTTTCTAATTAACACCGAAGACCGAAATCCATACTTTTTTACTTTCATGATATTCAAAAATAATATAATTGGACAGACAATTTTGTTAGTATAATTTAAAGCTCAATGACAGGTCTCATAAAGTTTTCTTTACTATCCGCATAGTATCTCTTTTGTAAATTTAGTGCTGCAATCTATAGTTCCTGCATGTTCCCTATGATTATAGGCATATATAGCAAGTATTATTTAAATAAGGTCTTATTAACAAAAACAATATTATTATTAGTATTGCACTAAGAAAATTTACACAAATATCTTTGCTAGCAAAATATAGACAATTAAACCAATATTCAGTCTACATATTTGCTTTTAAAAATTTTAAACATTTTATTGAAAGTTTTATAATATTTTCATAGACGACTGTACTTCATCACTGGGCAATAAATTGGATAATAACAAGCACCTCTAACAATATGTAATCTACATAATATTCAGATTTATATAACTAAATTGATATAATAATAAAATAATCATTGTAAATAAATTAAAGATGGCAGATACTTTTTTTTCAATGTGTATTAAAAAAAGTAGCTAATGAAAACCATTACAGTGTTACATGACTATGCCATCTTCAGCCAAATCAATTATAATTTAAGTGTGGAAAATTTTATAAAGCAAGTTTTAACCAAAATAAAAAAGAAACAAAAATTAATATTTATGTATCTGTTATTTTTCTTCACTTTCTTCTAACAAAAAATGGCTAAGTTTGCCTTTCACCTAAATAATATAAATATAAGAAATTATACAAATAACTAATTGTACTAAAATAAAAGGTAAATTATTGAAAAAAGCTTTTGAAAAAACTGATTTGTGAAATTCAATTATACACAATATTTCCTACTCCAAATATAATTATACTACTAATATTATAAAATATAATGTAAAATGTAAATGAAATACTTAAATTATGAAGAAAAAAAAACGTTTTAATTATTATGCCAAAATAGGAAAAAGTTTTTTTTTATTAATCATTAACAACCAGCGACAACCAAAGTTTAATTTCGTTAAAAAAAAGGACATAGCAAGGCTTAATGTGAGCTTAACCTTTCGTAGTAAATACTTCTCTAACATCTAGCACAATATATAGTAATAAGCATTTCTGTATATAAAAAATAACTCTAATATATAAATATATTGACAATTGACTAACAATCATCTACTAATATGCCACATGTTCTGCCTTATTTGAATAAAACCCTATAAATTTTCTTGCATTCTATCAAAAATTCAACATAGTTATTTAATAATTGTATTTACAAGTGTTTTTATAAGTTTCATGACAATTTTATAGATGAATAATGAAGATATGAATGAATGAAGGTAAGAATGGTAAGTCACGATTTCTGTTCTGTTCAGGAATTAAACTTTTGAGGTGCTTGAACAAAACATCTTTTATAAACATCTTTTTACTTTGATATTGTTTATATTTAGATTTTTTTTAAAATTCATTACTTTAAGAAAATTTTTCATTACTTTAAGAACATTTTATACATCAAGTATTTAACAGCAATAAGTAACTTAGAAATAAATTTTCTCAAAGTTTTGATTGTATAACATATAGCCTTTTTCCATTCACATCTTCATTTCACTTAATTTATATAGAAAAATTTGTTACTATAATCTATAAAAGTTTTATTAAGCATTTTATAAAGAAACAACTACATCATATATATATTTGTATAGAGGATTATTTCACAAATCCATGAGATCGAAGATTGTGACATGTATTTTATATAACCATAATAGAAGTGAATAAGTTAAATTGCATATACATTTTGTTTTAATCATAATAAGATGAGAATACTTTATGTAAGAGGAGCAATAAAAAAAATAATTTCTGGTTTGTGCATAAATAAAGCAATCCTAAAGATTAAAAAAATATATGCAAGTCGACTTATTAATTTTCACTCCTGGTATTATATAAATATATAAGCAAGTTAATAACTTTCTAAATTGTTCACATTATAAGGCTATACTAGAAAATAGAAGCTTGTGAAAGTTTACGTAACATGAATTCCCATGTTTAATAATAAAAGGAAAAAAAATATCATAACATTACTTTTTATTATTGAACAAGGAATACAAAACTATTTGTATAATTTTAATGAAATTAATTAATATGTTTTATTATTTTTTATAAATTAAAGTTAATAACTGTTTAGTATTTATATAATGTAAGATAAAATAAAGAAACGCTAATTTAAAAATAAAAATATGAATGTTTTTAATTTCTTACTTTTTGTCCAAATTTATTGAACACTTACGATTAGTAGAAGAATACTGTTTAAGGTACTGACACAAATCCAAAATAAAAATGTCACACAACCAAGAATGAAAGAAGTTAATAAATTATTACATAAATTATAATATTGAAATTTATGTTCATTAAGCATTATCTCAATGACCACACTGTAACACAGGTATTAATCCAACTAAGAAACTTAATACATTATTTTTGTGCTATACAAATCGTTTTAGAGTAAAGATTTTGTAAAACCATAAAATGAAAATCCACACCTACATCACTAAAAGAACAAAATATGAATAACAGTGAATAGTCATTCCATTTTCAAAAAACGAACAATTGCTTAAAAAATCATTCGGACTTCACCAAATGACAGTTCAGTTTAGTCTTTTTAAATTCAGTTCAGTTCAGTTCTTCATTTACGGCGCTTCGAGCGTGCCAGTTGAGCACTAATCACTTCGCCAATGTCACGTTATATGGAGAACACACGAAGGAGATTGTACGGTAAAAAGAGACTATATTACACAATAGGAGACTGCATGTCTTTTTAATATAGTCTTTTTAATATAACAATTTATAGTACACAACACCACCACAACAATCAAGTGACAGTTGACAAGTGACGCATGACAGCTATCAACGCTCAGTCTGCACCGGGCACTCGCAGGCAACAGTTGAGCAGGGAGCGCGCATACTATAGCGTCGAATGCGGACGCTAGGATGGCTGGAAGTGTGTCACTAGCAGCTTAGTAGCTTTGGCGAGGTCGTATGCGGATGTTCGCACTTGGTCTAGGGGGGCCCGAGAGGTACACGCTGCTATTACAGCCTCGCTTGCTGATTGTAGAGACTCAATCACTTGTTGGAGAGTTGGATCTGTGCAAGTCTGTGCGAGAATGTTTTATTAATATGTGAGCCAATTTGGTTTATATTTTACATATTTCAATGTCTTACTCACAAAATCTTGTAAGGCAAAACAAAAATATAATCACAATAAATATCTGGATTGTTTAAATTTACTTTACCAGTTATGTGTGTTTGAGCCTATTTGTGGTGCAGGGGCACAAGCGTGTGACTGTAAACGCGACAGTGTCTGGGTTCCATTCTGACTCGGGGAAATGAAATATTTAATGTTGTCATTTCCTCGCTCGGATAACGAGGAAAAGCAAAAAAAATCAAGTGTTCATACCTGTGGAAATAGCGCCAACAAAGCTGCCACAGTTCTCTTTATAGAATCTGCACACTCGGGCAACTTACTACTATGCAGTCTGGCAGCTGACCACAACTCCTGAATACACCTGGTTACCGCCTCAGCTCGTCTCTGCACCTCCTGACCCTCGCCGAGTCTACTGGTGCCAGACCCTGATGGTCCATCGTCAGACATACTTGATATGCCACCTTCTAAAGCGCTTTGGGTCAGGGATCGTTCTAATCCGGGGATACTTGTTAGCTATAAAATATTTGGTGTTAAATTTACAAAAAGAAACTATAACAAAAAAAATATATAAAATTTCATTTTTAGTATAAGTTGTATTACTACTTAGGAAGCCTAAATTAGATGAAGCATATTGTTTAATTGTGTTTATTAAATATATTTTTTAAATTAAAAATTTTATTGTTTTTAATATTTTAATTTATTCTTACTTTTTACAATTGGGACATCACAACAACTATTGTTATATTATATGCACCTACAATCCCTCAAAACTATAAAGTTAGTCTACTTTGGACAATGTTGTACCAAATATTAAATAATAAGTGACGTAATATTAGTTTTAATAATTTATTAAACTAAATACTTCAAAAATATTTACCAAAATTTTCTCTTCTATTTGAGATTGCCAGTGCAAAAATAAAGGTTATACAGAATTTACACATGGAATGCTATCCATACGGTCGACGAGTTTTGGCCGCCCTTAAGTTAGTTTTTCCGAACTTTTGCAAATTGTTCCTTCGGAAATTGAATAAACCAAATAAGATAATTGCTAAATTCAAAGCCACACAGCAATTATTTTTATTCTTATGTATTAATGTTAATATCAACACTGTAAGACGGGCGTTAACAGCCGCAGCACAGTTCTACACTGATGCAATTTTTATCGTATAAAATTGTTATTGTGTATATCTTCTAAATGTATATATATTAAATAAATAAAAATATAAAATTTACAGGGAAGTTTAGAACGGCTACGACTCGTCGACAGTACTGTACATCATACGAATTTCATCATTATTTGGTTTCTCCACCAACCTATATAATATCATTTATTTAACGAAATTTAGAATTTATTGGGACCCATCACTTCTTAAACATCGTCGACCCCCGTATAAACCTTAAAGTGTGACGTAATTTATAGATGGCCTCTTATTAGGCATATATAAAAAAATGGCAATGACAATCTCAAAAATGGAGAAAAAACACTAGTTAATAATTAAAAATTAGTACCTGGTGTTTAGTAACCTGCCAGTTATTCTTTGGTCCCTCTCTAGCTTCAAACATACTGACCGGTCGCTGGTTTTTCGGTCTCAGATCCAATTCCTCAGTCAAGGCCAGCTGTTCCGTCTCCAAGCTCCTGCCACGTTCCTGAGGACTCAGGTCTAGATTGGCATCATTTATTGAGGTCTGGGAGGTCATGCTGTGGTCATCATCAACACTGCTTGTCTTCAATGCACTGTTCTCTTTAGTTAACTGTTCTACTATAGTCTGTAAGTTCTTCAATTGATTCTTTAATTCCGTTATAGTGGAGTCTCTGTTGTCCAATTCCTTTTTTAGCGATTCAATTTCGTGTTTTTTGACTTCCGGTTCGTGAGCAGGACTGGGGGTGTGGGTTCGATGTTCGATTGTGGTATTGTCGGTAGGTAAAGATGGATTGTATGTGGAGGACACTGTTTCTCCAGCTCTTGGATCTATGGACATCTGTTAAAAATAATAATAAAGTATTAATGTTGCTATAATTTAAGTTTACTAACGAAATCTAGAAAGCAGCAAATTATGACATCATAACGAAGAGAACGACTCAAATTTTTATCCTAGATATGAAAAAAAAAATACTTTTTTATTAAATACGATAATTTTTGCGAGCAAACTCAAAAAAATTGCCAAAACATTAAAATTACTACTTATTAAGCGCATAACAACAGCATAGATCATACTAAAATAATCATACATTTCTCGTAAATAAAATTAAGTAAAAAAGAAACTGTCGAAGCCGCGCAGGGACGACTAGCTTTGTAAATAGTTCAAAGATAGTTTAAAGTAGTTTGTCAAACATTTAATCTTGATTAAAACACGCTTGTCTTAAATTTAATTATTTTTCAACGTTTTAAATATTTATCTAACTATACTTACATCTAAGTCAATAGGTGCAAGCGCAGCGTAATCCTCGTCTGAAGCTACCGAGTCGTATAGAGGTTCGTCATCTGACATTTGTGAGAAATGTTTGAGGTGACTAGCTGATAGTAGGGGATTCATTGGTCCTGTTAAGGCTGAAAAAAAATATAATTAATTCATATATAAAACTAGGTATTTGTGGCATAATGGTTCAATAAAATAGGATTGCAAATCGGTTTATCAAGTCGAACCCACAACCAGTACTGGTTATGGGTTCTCGGATCACACAAAAAAATCAAACGCTATAATAAGAGGCTGTTAATATTTTTTTTGTTCCGGTTACAAAACAAAGCGCAGCGTTAAGTTCTGCCCCTCAACACACAATATCTCGAAAACTAAACGGTGCGACGACGGCGTCCGATATACCATTACGAAACGTTGTTCTCTTGTGTACAAACAGACATACGATACATTCTTCAATAATAACAAAATAAAACCTCTTGGCTGTAAAGTGGCAAGTCTTTGCCTCCTCGTAGCATCGAGCAGTACATCTCTCAGTAATGCCGCCAGCTCCGGTGCGGACAGACGTGCCAACTTCTGTCTCCCTTGGTTCCTCGGCGCTGACAATGCTGGGTTGACTGGTAGGAACGCAACTCCACATCGTTCTAAACCTGTTGCGCTTGTTTGCCAGACTGAAAAGGAACATTTAATTACAATAAATTTTAGAAAATAAAAACAAAAAAAAACATTATTTAATCATTTAAAAATAAGCATCCATAAGAATATGAAGCATACCATAATTTGTAGCCTGTAATACCAGTAGTACCAAATAATATAATAAAATGTGACATCTACCAAGAAGTAAGTGTATTATTTTGTTAGTTTTTCTGTAGAAATCATTAATGAAAATTATATGACTTACTTGCTTCCGTCTCGCGTCGATCAATTTCGTCGTATATATCCATAACAAGTTCCTCAAACAAATGATTAGGTAGCTGCAATAAATGTTTAAAAAATATTTTATTAAAACTTTTAACAGTCGTTGTTTATTTATTTGGCATGACACAATAAACTTGATAACATAATATTATTATAATTATAAAAATATAGGATTTACATTAAGAAACGGCGAGTAAAAACGGTGTAACTTATAGTACGCGAGGTCTAAGCTAAGCTTTGCATTTGTGTGAGTATTCATATGTATAAAGCGTAGGCGTGACGTCGTCCTCCAATCGCAGAGCATCCCTTGCTTCATCTAAACCAGTTTATACTGCTTTTTGATAACTGACCTATATTTCTTGCATTGATAACAGCGTCGCAATTAATTCTTAATATATTATGTTTATGTTCGAATTATCAAAAGTGATAAATAAAATTGACTCTATCACTGTTCAATAATGCAAAAATATATGCAAGGAAACAGTTAAAAATCGTACAAGATCGAATTGGGCTCGCCCACCCAGGGTTCCGTAAAAAAATTAGAGGTCTCGAGCTTTTTCTCAAATTCAAGCTTAGCTTAGCCAGAGCCTTACTTGAACTAGCGGCTTTAATACCAAATTTTGGCCCCTTTTAAGACTATTATTTTTTAAGACTTCAACTACACATGAAACTATTAGATACTAGCTGCCAAATTTCATAATTCTATGTTAACTTGAAGTACTCTATTAATTTTGATTCCATTTTTGTTTTTGTTATATAAACGACCACATCTTCTTTTTAGGTAAATGTAAAATTACGATTTTTTCAGGAAATCAAGGAGCCGTAGATCATGAGTATATGGTTTGAATTTCAACTCGATATCTCCAAGCATTCCTGAGATAAAGGCTCTTGACAGACTGACAGAGAGACGGACAGACAACAAGGAGATCTTATAGGGGTTCCTTTTTCATTAAAAGGCACAGAACCCTAAAAAGAAAAAATATATAAATTTTATCTTTAAAAGATTTTTTTCTGATCTCCTTTTTAGAAGCACAAATGCAAAGCTTAGTTTGAGCCTCGCGAACTCTACATTGTCTTAGAAAATCGGAAAGGCGTAATTTTATAAAAAAATTATAACGCATTTTTAGAACTAATAATAAAAAAAATAATATGTCTACTATTAAAACTAAAAATTTAAATATATATTTTAAAATGAATAATAATATAATTCACAATTTCAAGTTTTTTTTTTCATTTTGACTACTTACCAATTGCAACTTCCCCCTCGCAGCTTTAGCCACATCCGTCATCTCATGTGTGTCGTGAGCTCGTGGCACTATATAGTGCCTCCCCGCCGCATGGTCCGGCTTCTCACCTATTAGGAAGTGGATCATTCGGTCTGTCGCTTCGTATACTAGCTCCGTTATTCTGTCTGCTAGCTCTGCGTGTCCACCTTGTCTGAAATATATTTATAATCGGGCGGCGCTTAGTGGGTAGGACCAACGATATAGTCGAGGCGATTTGGCTTAGTGGGTAGGATCAACGATATATAGGCGCAGGACTGGTCGTCGTGGAGATCTTTGCGAAAGGCCTATGTTCAACAGTGAACGTAGAAATGGCTGTGACGATGATAAATGTATTGTTGATATTGATAAATGTATTTTTGATATTGATAATTTTGAGTTTGAGATGTTTTCCGCATATATTAGTAGGATAGGGAAAGGGAGACAGAATCTAGTGTCAAGACACTTCATACACGCTCAGTCCTATTACGAAACTATAAGCTATACGGCAGAATTCAACACTTTCTTGCCTTAGCTTATAGTTATAACGTGTTTTTTCCCCAATTCACTAGCATTAATACGCTATGAAATCAAAGAATATCTTGAGGCAATTGTGGCGCAGTTGTAAACACGATCAACGTGATTTTGATCTCTATTATGAATAACATTAATTCACACAGCCGTATTAAAAAGAATTGTGACTTTAAATTATAAGAAATCCTTTAAAAAAATATACATCTTACATAGTTGACAAAAACTTTGATAATTAGATAGAGAACATCAAGGGACATATTAAAAAAATCAACAACTAACGTACCTAGCGCAATCAGCAGGTGAGTTCCCACCACTATCCCTAGCGGTGGGGTCTGCGCCCCACGCTACCAGCAACTCCGCTTGAGCTGGTTGTCCAGCTCTACATGCTACGTGCAAACATGTGCTTCCCTTTTCCTATAAGCGATTAAAGTGAAAATATTTTTTTAGTAAATAATTCATTGCTTTAATTTCAGTTTAAAATATTGGATATATTTATTATACTCTAAACAAGAAGAATGATAATATATTATTATTTATTTTATTTGTGTGCTTTATTACAAATAAGGCTTGACAATCTATCGGTTCAAAACTATTGTTATATTCCTTTGAGTCATACACAAATGTAAGCAATTGAGTCATTATAATATACCAGCATTTTCCTACGGCTCAGCCATCATGATCTTTCAGAAATAACTGACACTTGTGGATGAGTTATGAACTATTTTTAAAAAATGCAGTATTACTGCATTTTTTAAAAATAGTTCATAACTGCAGTATTACTGCATTTTTTTAAAATAGTTTTGAAAATATTTCTATAGTTTTTTTGATATTTTCGGCGTCGAGTTTCGTAACTCAACACGCAATGCTTCCAGAATTCGGCAGAGAATGGGGAACGGAAGTGTCTTAATGGGAATGGAGTGTCTTAACACTTGGTTACCACATTCCCTCTACCTACTTTGGTATGTGCAGGATACAGTGTGAAACTTTGTGTAATTTGTAAAACAGCATAAGAAAAGATACTTGAGTCTGAAGGAGATAATAATAAAGTCTGATGTAAGGGATGGCTGTCAAAAGAAAACTGTTTAATTGTATAATCTGTATTTTGACAGTGCTTACATATAGATGTCAAACCTGATCTCACCAAAGTCCATACAAAAAAAATATATGTTTGTAAAAACCTTATAGAGATTAGCATGCTGGGAAAAAAATATATGTGACAGGGGCTCAAAGTGTAACTGCAAATATGTTTGGTTGTGGGTTCAATCCCCACTCAAGGAAATGAAATATTTATTTTAATTTATATTTTCATTTCTTTCTTTCTGGTGTCGAGGCAAAGCACAGCGTTGAGCTCCGCCACCTAGAATTAGGCGAAAATTGTGAAATGGAGTTTGGGCAACTATCCTATTTTATCAACTATCCTATTTTTTTTGGTTCTCTCTGCCTACCCTGCTGGGTGTGGTATACATCATGAAGCTGATTTCTTCTAAGAACATCAACAATAAAAGAACAAACTGGAGACTAAAGATGTTATAATAATGGTCAGGAGTTTGATGTGGATATGGACTGATCATATAGGCAGAGGAACAGAAAAGTGGAGCAAGACAATTATCTATTGGCAACCTACAAACAAAGTAAGAAAACATGGCCAACTATCCAAGCATTGGGCAGATGAAATAAAAGCATTGGCAGGCAGCTCATGGATGGCAAATTTTTTTTTAAACAGCAGTGGTTACTAGATATACTTAAATATCTGAAATGTTACATTTGTTACATGCCCAGTAGACTTACCTGATTATAATAATTAGGATCAGCACCTTGTGCTAGCAGTCTCATAGCAGTATCTAATGAACCACTGCGAACTGCACTATGTAACTGTCTTCCTAACTCACTTGGTGGTTCATCTCTTCTTGCTCTCAAGACATATGCCAGTCTTAAGTGTTTAGCCAATATGAACTCTGATTTAATAGGGCTGAAAATTGATAATTTTTATTCACTCTGTACCTCACATATAGCAGGGTAGGCAGAGGGAACCTAGCATTAAGACATTGCATTCCTCATTTTTCCCCACTCACTCCTCACCTCACTCCCGCAGGCATGAGTTTCACTACTGAAATACGGCCTCATATATACATATTATCATGAATATTTTTTTTCTTAATTTTCATGCTGTATCCAGAATACAGCATGGTAGGCAAAGGAAAACTAGTAATGAGACACTCTGCTCACTACTACTTTCCGCCGAATGTTCAAGGTCTTGCATGTCAAGTGGTTGAACTAAGCACCACTCTTTTGGCCTTGGTATTAGTGCAAACAAATGAAAATATTAACAGATAATAACTCATTACTCTGAGTGGAATGAACAAACGATCGAACTCACAACCACCACTTTACATGCGTGTTGTTGGTACTTTTTTTATACATATATTTGTTACAATAACATATACAGTATTGTTTTAATTGTACTTTACTTTTTTAATAATAACTCTTACTGTAGTGGATCCTTAGGTTGTGGTTTTTTCCTTAAATGTTTAGGAGCTGAGGTATCAAGTAAAGAATGTTCCCATATACTATTCACATTTTGAGCAGTAAGCGCTTGCACCATCTGTATCCAAATTAGTAGA